>JACBWW010000012.1:22279727-22369319 GCA_020086605.1 Lanius collurio | reverse complement strand
TTCTCCCCGGCCCACCCGCTTTATCCCTTCCCTCCGCCGGGCCCCGGAGCCGCCTCCCCCGGTGGCAGCGACGTGGTGCCGTGCGGGCCGCGGTGGCGGAGGCGCAGCCATGTGGGTGGCGGCGCTGGCGGCGCTGCTGGCGGCGGCGGGGGCGCAGTACGAGCGCTACAGCTTCCGCAGCTTCCCGCGGGACGAGCTGATGCCGCTGGAGTCGGCCTATCGCTACGGACTGGACCAGTACAGCACCGAGAACTGGCCCGAGAGCGTCAGCTACCTGGAGGTCAGCATGCGGCTGTATCGCCTGCTGCGTGACAGCGAGGCGTTCTGCCACCGCAACTGCAGCGCCGCCGGGCAGCCGCCCCCCGCGCCCCCCGCTCCCCCGGCGCTGGAGGAGCTGCGCCTCCTGTCCGGGGTGCTGCGGCGGGCGCAGTGCCTGCGGCGCTGCAAGCAGGGGCTGCCCGCCTTCCGACAGGCGCAGCCCGGCCGTGACCTGCTCGAGGAGTTCCAGCGCCGCGAGCCCTACAAGTACCTGCAGTTCGCCTACTTCAAGGTGAGCCCCCCCTGCTCCTTCTTGGTGCCTCCTCCTTTCTCCTCCCATCTCTCTGCCCTGCCTCCGCTCCCCCCTCCTCCCCGCCCCCCCTCCTCCGTCACAATCTCTCCTCCTCACGGTCTCGGCTGGTGTGATGCCACCCTCCAGCCACGCCAGGCGAGCTGGTCAGTGTCGTGGTGGAGGGGGACAGCATGGTGTGTCCCTGCACGTGGCATGTCCCAGGACGGTCTCGACAGACGCAAGTGCCTCTTGCACACAATGCTAGAAAAACCTCCTGTCATGCCAGCCTCTCGCCCTCGGAGCAGGTTATTCTGGGCCACAACCTCATTCCCCATCACCTCCTCCACACTATTTGTCATCTGCCTCACCTCCATTTCTTCCCTGCCCCGTGGTCAGTCCTTGTCCCCTAGGCTGCCAACCCTACACTTTGTCATCTTCTCTGTGACAAGCCTTTCAGTTGTTTCCTCCCATCCTGTAACCCACAGTGGGATTAGTGTGTGCCTTGCCTTTCCTCTGCTTGCCCATGTACCATCCATCTGGCTTTTTGCCCATTTTTTACAACTCATCCAGCATGTCCCCTAGGTCAGCCTTTCCAGTTCCTCCTAGACATCCAGCCACTGGACCCTGCCTCTGTGTCCCGTAGCTGTGTCATTCCTGCCCCTCTCATCTTTCCATCTCTCTTACTTTCTAAACTTCTCTGGAACCTTTTTCAGACTCTTCACATCACAGCTCTGCTATTGCAAATGATCTTCACTACTTCTTCTTCAGTGTGTCCACCTTCTTCACTTGCTCGTTTCCGGTTCCAGTCATTTCAAGTGCAGCAGCTCCCAGCCTGTGACTTACACATAGCCTCATCCCTGCAAAACTCCAGTTTCATTACAGCTGCAAGAAAGAATGAAGCAAAAATTGGCTGCTGAAGTGGGACACTATAATGCTAGGCCTAGAATGGTATTTACCTTTTGCTCTTGGGTCAGCCAAAACTGGAGACACACTCCTCTCTTAACAGATTTCACCCTGTTTTTCTAGCTTCTTGTCATTCTTCCGTCCAGGATCTAATTATTTTCTCTCTTCTCATCTTCATCTTCTGTTCTCTACATCAAGATCCATTCCTCCTGCCATCCCCTCAGATACAGCAATTATTTGCATTTCAAACAAACAGGGCATCTCTGTGGGGAGGAAACAAGCTGAGCTCTTTGGTTAGATTGTTTTCTCCTTCAGGGATTCACTCCCAAGGTATCCCACTATACTTTATATAGGGTTGTATGCTTTTGCATTGTTTTGAGATTGCCTCTTGAAAACACACATCTTCAACAACTGTTGCTGTGTCCTATTTTTAGGAATGCTGTTTTCTCAGCAGTTTTTCCAAACAGATGCAGGGAAATGTGTTCTCATAAAACCAGAACAGTGCCCATATGCACAATATCATACTGGTGTCTGATGCCTTCCCTAAGACCATAGAGAAGAACTTAACTTGATACATTAAAGCCTCTTCCTTTTCAGTGAGAGGGCAGGAATTCCTCGAATTCTCAAAGCCATATATGGATACAAAAATGACATCACCACGACTGTTTCCTCTTCTTATCTTAATTTAGCTATTAATTCCCCCCTTGTGGTACGTACAAAGTTTGCAGTGTATGGGTAACACCAAAAGTAATTTCTTCTTACCATACCAAATACATGAAAGTAACTGCCAGGTAGGAGTGTGAGAGGGAAGTTGGAGGAACCCCTCCCTCTCCCTTTAAACTCTTTGTTCAGTCACATTTGCAGTAAGTTTGAGCAGTGCAGTTTGGTGGTTTTGTGTTTAGTGTCTGTTGTTTATAGAGTATTTCATACTGAATTTGTAGTTCAGCCCTGAGCCCTTATCTCTCACTTGGGGAGTTCTGAATGGGCCTTCTGCATCCAAAGGACTTTTTCCTGGCTGATGGTTTCTGCAAAAGGAATGTCCCTTCCCCCACCCCTCCACCCCCTCAAGAGCATTTATAGTATAGGAAGAAGTGGGAGGGAAATGCTTTATGTAATTTTCTAGAGTGACCATGTGCATATTCAGGTGGGCTCCACAGAGAAATTTGCCACGTTGTAAGATTCTGGGAGTAGCTGTTCCTGCACTGCTGCTTGCTCCTCTGGAGGGAGCTTTCTCAGAGCCACTGAGTTCACTTAGGGGTGTGTTTCTACAGAACCTTCCTTTATTTTTTTCTAAGAGGTGAAAATTGAAACCAAGAGTGAATCATGGACCTAAGTAAAAATGAGACTTGTCAGCCTGCCAAAGAAGCAGGGTTACAGCTCCAGCACTAAAGAAACCAGGCGTTTGACGAAAGTGCAGCAGAGATTTCCCTTTGCATTTAGCATGGTCTGGGCTGACTGGAAGCACGTAGTTTTGGGACAGCCAGGAAGGGCAGCTGGCAGAGTTCCAGTGCTGGGACACTCCCAGCGGCACAGCCGCAGGGCATGGGTTGAAGTCTTGCTTCGGTGCAGCCATCTCTCAGGTTCCTTTCCGAAATGAAAGGACACCTTTTATGGATGCAAACAGAAGGGTGAGTGGGCACACGTGCCCCTGTTTCTTGCTCGTGGTTTCAAACATGCGCTGCCAGAAGCTGTTTCAGATGTGACGTGGAACTCTCTGTTGCCTATACATTGATACACTTAACGGGCTGATGTGGATCTTGGCCTAGAAAAAAGATTTTAACATTTCACAAATACCCCAGACTTTTGATTTCTCTCTCACTCTTCCTATGTGTGTGCATATATACGATATAATTTATGAAAATACATGTGTGTGTATATGTATAAGAAATATTAAAACTCCATAAATTGTATGTACACAGAAGTACATACGTGCCTGGTACACTCAGTTGTAAATGAGAAATGTACACTTCACAGCGTATATCTAGCAGGGATTAAAGTTAGTTTAAAAATGGGCACAGAAAATTGCTTTAGGGCACAATTTTTGACCAAGTCTCTGAAGTCTGATCTAACCTTGTAATGCCGCCAGGAAGATACATTATTGTGATAATGTCCTCTGTGTTGCTAGGCAAGTAACTGACATAAACACAAATAAACAGTGATGACTCCTGACCAGTATCCATAGGTTAGCATCAGTACTTGCTCTGAGATTAATTCCTCCTAAGAGCCCTGTTATAGACTTTTGCCTTGTCAGCTCCATGAACTGGGGAAGGGGAAAGGAAAAAAAAACATATCTTTTTGACTTATAACAATCATCTATGCTATCTGCAAAAATGATAGGCTTCTAAAGTTGAAAGAGTTGTCCACAGTGATGCAGCTAGGAGTAAAACTGAGAAGAATTGTATCAGTTTTACTGTACCATTGTACCTACTGAGACTGTGCTTTCAGTAGAAGTAAATTTGTGAATACAGAGATTGCAGGAAAATTCATTGAGAAAACTGGGAACCTTTGAACTGTTTTGTTTTTTTTCTTCTCCAGTTAATCTTTTTTACACCTTCTTTTCCCTATCCCTGTTTAGGCTAATAATCTTCCTAAAGCTATTGCAGCAGCTCACACATTTCTTCTGAAGCATCCAGATGATGAAATGATGCAAAGAAATATGGCCTACTATAAGACCATACCTGATGCTGAGGAGCATATTAAAGACTTGGAGACAAAGCCATATGAGGTATGCTTTTTATTCAGAAGAGTCTGCTCTTTTGGAGCTGTTCCATTACTCCTCTTACTGGGTGAGATTTGGGGATCTCACTTGTTTATGTGTTCTCAGCTCTTAATGTCCCTATGTCTGTCATCTCAGTCATCTTTGTTCTGCCTTCTTGATGCATTCAGTAACTCTCACCTCTCCTGCACTTCATTGTTCCATAAATGAATCACAGCAAATCACAGACAGCACCGTACCTGAAAGCTGCTACATGCAGATCACTACTGGAGCTAAGCAGGTGCATAGGTATCCAAATTCCTGAGTGCTGTAGTGGGACAGCTTAAAATATCTCAGACATTTGGCTTTAAGAGCCCATCGAAAATCTCTGTCACAACCTGTGCTTTAGAATCACACCGTTACTTCTCTCCAGCAGACTTTTCTTTTGATTGGAAATGGATTTACATACTCTACTCTTAGGAAATACCTGGTGAAATCCATTAGTCTCCTGTATCCATTGTCCTCACATCACCTGGAAAGCAGCTCATGCAGTCATCCAGAAATGTGGGAGACCTCATTTACTGTAGCTGAGTTTACACAACACTTCTCACAGTCAGTTACTGCTGATTTATCCCTGCCAATTTCTCAGAATCTCTTTGTCAGGGCTGTGAGAGCGTACAACGGCGACAATTGGCGGACATCCATCTCAGACATGGAACTGGCTCTTCCTGATTTCTTCAAAGCCTACGATGACTGCATAGCAGCCTGTGAAGGCTCCCGAGAGATCACAGATTTTAAAGACTTCTATCTTTCCATTGCAGGTGAGTTAGGGAACATGAAATAAAGATGTCCCCAAAGTACATTTCAATTTATCTGTAGGATTGGTTACTCAAGTCCTGTTCCTCAGCTTGGGACAGCAGGAGTTCATTAGAATCACTGAAAACTGCTTGAATTTTGGTTTACTTTTTTTCTCTCTTCAGTAACATATAAATGAGGTCTACCAGGAAATCAGAATAGAGATCTTACATTAACATGAAAGTTCTGTGTCAGAGTAACATAGATGTGTAAATAACAGCTGCTCCATCTGGGTAGCAGCGGTCATCCATCCAGGTCCCTTGACCATCATTTCAGTATCAGCTTGGCCACCTCTGAGGCTCAGTGGTTAGCCTGCCTTTGAGATAATCTCTGTGATTTGCATAGGTCTGGTGATCTATGTCTTCTTTCTTGTAAGTATGACAAGGTTCTGCTCGCTATTTTTAATCATTCCTGCATTAGAGTTTTACTTGTAGGTAACATCTGTATTTTTTGCATGTAGTCAAAAAAAAAAAAATCCATTGCCTTGCAAAGGAAAAGGGACATCAACTTTTTTGACTGTAGTCAAAGTATACATATACATTTCCTATGCCCTTTGGCAGTGAAAGAAACAAGTAATTTCTCCAGTGCTCTGACAGGTCAGTGTAGTTAACAATATTTGTGTGGAGAACAGCAGCATATTCCCTCAATAAACTTAGAAATTCTCATGCATTTTTCATGTTTTTAAGTTGCCCTAAGGAAAAACATTCCAACTTTTTCTCCTAAAGCCATAATATGTCTTGGTGAGAGGAAGCTTTGGTGAACTATGTTTATACATGTGCAGGTCCAGTTTCTCACAGCGTGCAGCTGATATCCACCAGTACAACTGACATGGAATAGCTATTGCAGGCTATTCCTTAAGCCTCAACTTGCTCTTGGGCAAAACTGGCAGGTGCCTAGGACAGCAAATAACAAATGACATCAGAACAATCCCCAAGCCACTGTAAAGAGTAGTGTCCATGCTCAGCTGTGATTGGCACTTACTGTCACCCTTCCTCTTCCTCCTTGTAAGGGAAGGACAATTCCCAGCAGTAGTTATGGGAAGGAAAGGTGGGAATTACTGCATTATCACCATGGCCATGTGCATGCATTTCAAGTATTTTGCTCTTGAGATAAGAACATTCAAATTTGTTTGCATTACCTGGGCTGAATTGTGCACGTGTTCCAGGGAGAGATATTCTACCTCCAAGGGTCTGCAGAAAGCAGATGTAGCAGTAAGTGTTAACCAGAAGTATTTGAGTCTTGCATTAGGTATGTATTTTTCACTGAGCAGTGAGTTACGTTAAGAAGCCAGCTGTCCTCATTGCATGGGATCACTTCACTGAGGGGCTCACATCTCTGGCTTTAAGTGCTGGCTGGAATTGAACACTACTGTGTCTGGAGATTCCACTGCTCCTGTAAAAGATGGGTCTGGTAATTTCATTTGGCTAGTTATTTTTAGTTAGCTTCAGGAGTTATTTTTAGTTAACCTTGGTGTTCTTCATGTTAGGAGTTGTCAGGAATGAAAAGTGTTCTTTTGTCTTGGTCAGAAATTTGCTGCACAAGGTTAGCTAACTTCTTTCACCTGCTAAATGTGGCTAACAGGGAAACAGACTTTAAAATACTTCTTTTCCATGCTGTTGGTGAATGTGATATATATGGAAAACACTTGAAACTTTTTGTTGGAAGGTTTTCTTGAAATGTGTTTTCTTGAAGGTAAAATCACATGTAGTCCTGTATTGCATTACAGCAAGCTTTTTTAGACTGGTTAAGCTTGTGAACTTACCTGTTCCTGGCTGAAAGTTGTTCTGTGGTGAGCAGCATATTCTCCTCTTTCTTCTCTCTTAGAACATCCAAACTCTGGGCCCAAAATGCAGCCCTCTGTGGTTTATTTTGCAGTCGCTTCCTGTATCTGTCTGTGACACAGTTGTACTCAGCAGCATGGGGACCTTATTTGTGCAATAATGTAATGAAATTGCAAAGGGCTGCAAAATTTTAAAAAGGAAAGAAAGCAGTGTTAAGTTTACAGCTAGGAAATAATGCAGTACTCTGCAATACTCTATAAAACCCACCACCACATGCTGCCTGTAGGTGTCAGTGAAACCTAAGTGCTTAGTTCTCTGGAATTCCGGCTTTGGTGTAATTCAGGTTTTTAGAGAAGGGCCTGGTACCAACACTTGAAGCATACTTCAGATGGAGCTGTAGATTCTCAGTACTTCCAAGCAGCAAAGTCCAGATGCACAGGACCCAGGAGAGCATTATAAGGCCAAATTTTAATGGGTGGCTGAAGGGAGGGATTAAACTCTGTGCTATCCATGTGCTCTGTTGTTGTTTTCTTCCTTCCAGATCATTATGTTGAAGTCCTTTCATGCAAAGTGCAATGTGAGAGCAATCTGACGCCCATTATAGGAGGCTTTGTTGTTGAAAAATTTGTGGCCACCATGTACCATTACTTGCAGTTTGCATATTATAAATGTAAGTAGTGGTTTATTGTGCTTAAATAATATTGATGATGGATGGTGTGGGACAGATTCCATTCATAATCTTTTCCCTCTAATTGTATGCCTTATAATGTAAGAAATGGCCTACAGAATCTGCATTTTAAACTGTTCTGGGACAGAGAATCTGAGTTTCCTGGTGTCTTTTGCTCCCACTTTTGCTCCCACTGTATCACTGTAGTTAACAGACATGGGACAGAATTTCTTCCACGGACAAACATACAGAGTATTTAATACTATTTGCTTTTTCCTAGTGGATTCTTATAATCCTGCTGGAATGAAGCTAAATGGGTTTTGAAGAAAGAGGGGACCACTTAACAGAAATTGTAGTGTTTGGTGCTCAGTGATGACTTATTTGGTAGGTGGGTTATTCAGTGAAAGTTGTGGTTTCTTGAGGAGCTACTTGCACTGTAAAGAACACGTGTAGCCCTTACAGCTGTTCCTGCAGGCTCCAATATCAAAGGGAAGACTCCTCAGCTGTGTAGCATCAATACATTAATGACTTTTGTTTGTGTTATTTTACTACACACTTTACACCTTGACTCTTCTCTCTTTATCAATCCTAGTACAAAGAAGTGGGGAGGGGGTTAATATCTTTTTGTTTGTTTTTTAAATAAATGTCCCAGTGCATATCACCGAGCTGTAGGATGATACTGGGATACCTGGGAGGAGCATTTGGTTAGGATTTTCACAGAAAGCCATCAGAGGTTAATGATGAGTTGATTTTTGAATCATGGCCTTACATGTTTCAGAACACAAAAATAGCGTATCATTTCTGGGGAGCAATTTTTTTTTCTCTGTGCAGCTGCTGAGGAGGCAGAGCATGGGCTGTGTTTCCATTTGAGTTTTCCAGAGTTTGGATAATAGTAGGAATTTGTTCATTTACCTTACCTGGATTTTTTTGGTGTGTGTTTATTAATTAGCGAATGACATGAAGAATGCAGCTTCTTGTGCTGCTAGCTACCTTCTGTTTGACGAGAAAGATGAAGTAATGAAACAGAACATGGTTTACTACCGGTACCACAAAGACAAATGGGGACTTAAAGAGGAGGATTTTCAGCCCAGATCGGTAGGTCAATTACCTAAAATGCCTTCTAGACACATTCAAATATTTCTCTGAAACTCAGTGGGTCAGAGGTTGGGAAAATGTGGGGTATCTGCTGATTGTGGAGTTTAACATGTACTGTTTTATTGAAATTATATAGAAAGTTGTACACAGAGGTGTAGTGTGTCATGTAAACATTGAATGTCATTAGAGATCTTACCTTTCTGTTGAAATATACTATGATAGGATATAATATATGATGGGAATTAAGCTCATGCTACTACTTCTCTGTCACTTAGGTGTATTTATGTGTTTGTGTACCTCTATAAATAAAGCAGCTGGGCCCTGAAGTCTCTGGTGGTTAAATCTCTGAGTGACATTCAGGCTTTTGTGAATCATTATTTGCCAACACATAGCTGCCCACTCGCTTGTTATTTCAGGTTCTGTGGGCATTGGAATGTGTCTGAATATGGTAACTCCAGCTAAACTGACTTTCCACTTACTCCATTTAGAACATAGTTGGGTGGATGAGGACGGAAAAAGGCTCAGGACTGTATTGCATCTAATCATCTAAATTAAAATGGTTGCTGCAAAGTCCATCCAGCAACAATTATCATCTGGCTTTGGAAAACTATTTTAAAAATGAGCTTCTGTGCTGTTCTTAAATTTCCATGTCCAAGGAAATTTTGCAGCCTGGACTGTGACATCAAATTGGATTTTCCAGCGTTTCTTGTTACCAGGATTTAAGTCATGCAGCTAAATTGTGACACCTGAGTGACTGCTTAGGCATCAGTCATATGGGCTGTACGACTAGTTAGTCATTAGCAATGCATGTTCCACAAATTAAATGTAGTGCCTTCTAGTCATGCCTCTTAGAGCACACACTTTATTGGCACAGTGGGGGCCCAGGCCTGCCCTGCAGGGCCAGCTGAGACAGAAGGCAGCAGAAATGCCCTTGGTTCTTTCAGGCAGCAGCAGCAGCAAGTCTGAGCTCACAGAGGAAGGGGACTGCTCCTTTGTCACTGCTTTTGGGAACAGAACCGTGCTTTATAACTATATTGGAGACAATGTTTGGTGGTGGTGGGAGTGAGGGGTGGCAACAGTATGAAACTGCAAACCGCAGACAGATTTGGCATACGTGTGCAGAGGGCAGAACAAGGGCCTTACACATGCACTCTGAATGTTTCATTGATAACTTCTGTAGCTGGGAACTACAAATAATTTGATTTTTAAATACAAAATATTAAATGCACACAGCTGTATTTTCTTGTGCTTTGATCTATGTAGCTATAAACAGAAGTTGCTTGCTGTCCTGATCACTTGCCACAGAAACCATAATGTCTCTGGTTTACTTTCAAAACATGGTAATGGGGTGACAGCAACGTTTGGCCCTGGCACTAATCTTTAGATGTTCTTGTGAAAGAGGGAGTCTCCTGTTTTCTTCTCCCAAAGGAGTTAAAGGACATCATCAAAGTAGATTACAGTTGGTATTCACAAATATGAGAGTATGTGACTGAGCTACCCTGTGCTATACGGGCTCACAGCCAGGAGGTGAGGAGGGACAGGTGAGTGACTTTGCAGAGCTTCCCTAGCCCAGGCTCAGGCTGGGCTGGTGAGTCATTATCATGCAAAACAGCTTAGTGTGTCTCTTTCCCAGAACTGCCTGTGCCACATGCCAGCACAAGGGAGACAGAGGCTCTCTCCTGTCCAAAGCCCACTGGAATGCAGGCACAGGCTGCTGCTCAGCCCTGGCAGTCTCATTCCTTATTCTCAGACTCGCCAGTGCTTTGAAACATGAGAAAGAGGAGAGTGCTTTGTTCTTGCAGTGAGGGAGCCTGTCCTTAGGAAGATCCACAGAAGAGTTTGGAATAAGCTGTTTTACTGTTTCCTTTCTCAAGCAGTATGTACCCTGCCTGGGATCTACCTTTCCTAGGTCTGGGGCTGACTTCACTGGGATATTTTCAGGTGGCATGTGATGATGCTCCTCTATTTTGCTACCTTAAAAGTAACAGAAATTTTGGGTTTTTTTGGTAGGAGGCAGTTCGATACCACAACATTACCACGGTCCAGCTGGAAATGTATGCATTTGCAAAGGAACATCTGATGGATGATGATGAGGTGAGTTTTCTATAAATGAAATCATGGTTGAAATAAACAGCAATCATGCTTAAAGTGAAGATGATACATAGCTGTAATTCCAGGATTTCACTAATACGGAAAAATCCTCTTGTAACCATGACCAATTTTTAATAAATTTTTGATTGATAAGTGGAATATAAGAACAAACCCAAAGAACATCATGTACCATTCAGAAAAACATGGACAGAATTAACACCAAGTTAAATATATAATGCACTGAGCCCACAGAAAAGAAAGAAAACCCAGTTTTCCAGTTGCAACACCAGGGGGCAGAGAAATGGTGTGTATATATATTTAAAGTAAATGTTTTTCTGGGTTTGGTGTTTGGGGGGGTTGGGGGGAGGGTGAATTTTTTTTTCTGAAATGTTTTTTAAATTAGATTTAAAGATCCTTGTGATTTTGTCCAGAAGTAACCACCTAAATTGCAATTTTTGTCCAAAGGAAGTCTTGTTATCTGTTATTTTTTTCTGCTTGGTGTCATTTTGGTCACCCAGTCATGGTTTTTAAATGGTTGGAATTTATGGTCAAATAACATATGACTACTATTTACACTGGAAAATATGTAAAAGGTTTTTTTTTTTATTTTGATGCAAGAAAAGTAGTTAAATTGTTGAAAAGGCATTTCTTTTTCTTCTGCAGCTGAAAAAGTGTAATTCATAGGAGGTTTTGGTTTGCCTTTTGCTTTGTTTTTGGGACCTTTCATTGAGGGGTTTAAAAAAATCTTCAAATGATGAAATGTTTCTGGCATTGACAAAGAAAGAGCTGTACTCAGTTATTCCATGGGGCAAGGGTACCTGTAATGAGCACTGCCAAGGTTTTTCTAGTTAGAAAAAACAAAGACGGTTTATGTTAAAAAATGAAGTCACCTTTGCAATTTTCGTGTTATCCGACACATAGGGAAAAAGACTATTTTACAGTGGAGAAATAATGTCTGTGCTGCCTTTATTCATGTCTGTGCTGTATTCTTGTGATCTGAAAACAACTCTATGTAAAATTCCACTGGAAGGTTACCAGTCTTCAGGAAGACTTTCCATTGTGATAAAACCCCATGAAAGACAGTTTAATAAGCTTGCTTTAAGGTTAAGCTTAGATGAGGACTAGTCCATATGGATTTTCATCAAGGTGTGAAATACTTGAACACTTTTTATATTCCCTTGTTGGTCTGTGCTTTGTCCATAATGTTTTCCTCTGTTGGGCATCAACCTAACTTGTACTTTTTTCCTTCTTTCCTATCTGCTGCTTCAATACACAGAGATGAGTAATTAAGGAGGGGGGAAGAAGTCCATTGTGAGGACTTTCCCCATATGTTTTTAGAAGAAGGGGTTATGGAAACAATCTTCATCCTCCAGAACTGTGTAGAATAAACAAGCATTCATTTGCTAGCATTCATTCCTGCAGCCCCTTTTCACCAGGGCAATTACAAAAGACCTTGCAATCTGCAGGAGGGAGGTGCAGTGAAAATCTCAGTTAAACTTTTGGGCTGACAAGGAAGTCACATTACCCTGGATTATATGTTTGGATTAAACAACCAAAATTACTGGGCCTGCTCATGGCACAGACATCCCCACCTCATACTCTCTTTGTATTAGGAAAGCTACCATTCTTCTTCCCAGGGGAAAAGCTGAAGGGCTTCTGTGCTAAAGCCCAAAAAGCTGGGAGGGATGAAGGCTGTCCATTACTCTGGCTTGGCTCTGGCTTTTGGTAGTGAACTCATCAATCCCTGGCTACCAGAACTTGTTGTTGGCTGCAGGACACTTCAAGGGTGTGCAGACAGAGCAGGAATAGGACAAAGGTGAAACCACTACCTTGCAGTTTCTGCTCTATGGACAGGACCTGGTAGTATAAGTTGGAATTTTTTATTTTGTTTAATATTTCTCCTGGCACAGATAGAAAAGTTTGTTCCATAGGAATGCTGAAAACTAATTTAAACCCCAGATAAGGCATTACAGTAAAAACTTTATTAAAAATTGTTAAGGATGGAGGCAAGCTTTCTTTTAAGTGCACTCTGCTTATTTAAACCATGTGCTTCTTGGCCATACCTTCTGTGAGTTTCTGTGGTCCATGTTTGCTGTCTGTGAAGTTGCTTGTGGGCCTGTAAGATAGCCCACAAGATAATCTGCAGAAAAAAACCCCTCTCTTTTCCTTGATGGAAGCAAAAGGATTGATGTGGCAAGAGGATCCCTTGCTATGTGAGTGTCATTATTCTCAAGTGGAGAATCTCGTTTTTATCAGACTTCTCACTGCTCCCACATCCCAGATCATCCATGTGTCTTACTAAATCCCATTAGCAAAGCGAGTGAAAACCTGTGGCTTCTTCAGGAATACATAGCAGTAATAGCAGAGGCTGGGATAGGCAGTAATGATATTTTCATATGTTACTACAAGAAATACTGTCCTGCCTGTGTTACTTTATTAATGTTTTTCCTCACGGAAATGAAAAACTCTTGAATCAAACATTTAGCACAGTAGAGGTGACTGAGAATATTAACGCCAACTAGCTACAAATTACTTTTAAGAAAAAGTAACTATTCTTAAATATCCTTGCAGTTTTCCACAGGGAAGTTAAAAGTACATTACAGTGTTGTCATCTTAGTTGGCTGTGGATAAGCAAGCTTCTTGATTTCTGTTCAGATGTGTAATGCATCAAGGCTATCATGGATACAGCCCCTGGTATTGCAGATTTAAGTAGCAAACTGAAATACTGTTGAGAGCCAGACACTCAGTGTAGATGTAACTTCAGCACCACACTAATTGTATGAGACGTGGTTTTGGCCCACAAAATCAGTGCTCTTATGGAGTGTTTTTTGGGGGGAATAGCTACTTAGCTGTTCTAAATTACATAAGAACCACAAGTATTTGGTGGGGATGGGCCTACAATGTGATTTTTCTTTCAGTACTTAATCAGTAGGTGAAAAGCTGTTGGCAGCTCTGACCCACTGTTTTTTGACATCTCTTTCTTTTTATTTGTATATAATGTGTGTTCATTTGTGTAGTGGCTGAACTTAAAACGCTCCATGTTTCATCACATCCATGTGATGCAAAGAAGAATAAGTGCTGAACTAATGTGACTGGTGGAAAGACGACATATGGAATAGCATCAAAACACAAGGGCCCCGTGGAATACTGATAGCAAATAGTAATCTGAATTAAGCTTATTTTTCTGTGTGGGAATTACTGACAACATATTTTGAGCTTTATTAACTCACTCCTTGCATATGTTCAAATGATTTACACAAGGGTGCTTGTAACAGCAAGTTGCAAGTGCAGACCTGTAAACCCTGCCCTGCCTGTGACCTCAGACCAGCACAGCTCCAGTAGCACTGCTACCCTCAGAAGAGCTGGTGGCAGCTGTTTCAGAGACAGTTACCAGCTAATGGGCAGTGTTGCGGTCCCTGTTCAACATACGCTTTTTGAAAGGAAAAAGAAAAAGAGGGTTTGGGGTTTTTTTCCATCATGATTTCCTAGTGGAGATTCTTCCTATATGGCGGTGTCTTTCTGCTTTCTCCTCTTGCTTCTGCACCACTAGATGTGTGTCTTGGTCAAAGGTATTCCTTCTTCCATTTAAACCACTTTGCATGGGAAGCTGCCAGCATGGTTGTGCTTAAATGGCAGGATGGCCCCAAGGTGAAAGTACTGGCATTAGGAGGAACTTCCACTGCCCAGATTCTCTTAAGCTTCTGCATGCAGCCTAAAGCAGGCAAGAGAGCATAAGTAGAGCTCAGAAACAAAGCCACTGGAAGGCTTCTCAGTGTCGTTGGTACAATGTTCAAGTTCCTCTGAAATTGAGTTGATTCATGTTTTACAGGCATTATAAATAAGTTAAAAGGGAAGCACATTTACTGGTTTACTGTAAAATACTACTGTAATAACTGCAGTGCACTATAATCTTCCATAATATATGGGAAAAGAACAGTTAAAGGTTCAGAATATATCGTTAAAATGAAATGGAAAAATATTTGAGAAAGTAGCTAATATTCATGTGAAAAACAACTAAGCTCTTTTAATACTGAAAAAAAAAAAAAAAAAGCCCTAAAAGCATGTGCAACTGGGTCACACTGTGGACTAAGTGTCTGAAAAATAAATAAGTTAAGGGCCAAATAATTTTTCTGCACAAAGAATTGAGGGATTTTCTTATTTTTTCCACAGCTAGAATGTGAGGAATGCCAGCCCAGACTATACAGCTCATGGAGGTTCTGGCAGGGCTTTGAGGTGGTTACAGTGAACTCTCAGGCGTTAACTGAAGGTTAGATCAAGAAACTTTCTCTTGGTTGAAGGCTGAATAAACTTTTCAGGCTGAGCCACTCATCGACACATGCCTTACTGTTATCCTCAGATAATGTTTTCCCCTTCCAAAACATTTCTGGCTGATGGGCTGTTGAGGTGTGTATGTGCAGGCTCTGTCAGGTCCATGGAGCACATGTCCTCCACAGTCATTCCTATCAAACCTTTGTCTTCACTCTTGCAAGGTGATTATTTGTTCTTGAACAAGATCTGCTAGTTTTCATAACTTAGTCCTTGTGACTACTCCCATTACTTATTTGGGCAGTTACAGGACAATTACTAATTAATTATGGGACAGCCTTGACCTCTCCTTACCTGTGCAGCCCTTCCCACTTCCACAACCTGGTCACCTTCACCCAGTTCATAAGGGAATCAAATCTGTTGCTCTCACTGTTGAACAAGTATCCAATTGAGGTCTTTGAACTTTAGCAAAATTTGAATTTTTGCTCTGAAGGACAGCCGGGGGACATTTTGTGATATACATATTTTCCTTCTAGGTCACAGATTACATAGAAACAAAGATCCAGCCAGTTCTTCATGTTCTGTGTGTTGTCTCTGTAGGCTGATTGTTGGATGAGTTAGAATAAAAGCTGTTCCTATTCATACACTGGTAATCACACATAAAAGGATGTCCAGAATTAATAGTTTTTTAGATCCTAATTAATTCTAGAACACTGTCTTTTTTTTATATTCTCTGTTGCTTCCCTGAAGAACAGGCTATCCCACAGCAGCACATACAGAATACCTATTTGAAAGGCCATCAGCAGATCTGATTGGAAAGTATGGGTTATTGCAAGAAAGCTAATTGTTTCCCATAACTTTTCCAGTCCACACCAAGAAAGGACAGAAGAGACTGCAGGTGGAAGCCGGGATCTGTGAATGATTAATGTTGGCATTTGCAGAAGGCAATCATTGCAAGTAGTGGCAAAGTGTCTGGGTCTGTCAGTGAGCAGTGCAACTGCTGCTTGCTGCTGGTTTTAAATGGTACTGTCAAAAGAAAAGTTGGTGCTGGACCATTGGCCTCAAGTGTGCCGTAACAGAGCCGGGTACTGGTGGCTCTTCCTCTTTGCTGTTTTATTTTAATAGCTGGCTAGGAGTCTCCCAAGTACAGATGTTTCTTCAAAAAAATTGTGTTTTGTGAGTGTGAATGTGACACTTAATATTGCATAAGGAAGGGCCTGACCCAATGTATATTGTGGCCTTGGACACTCAGTACACGGAGGTACTAAGTGAGCAGTTTTGCATTCTTCTCCTTTTTAGGTCTTTTGTTTTTCCAGTGCTCTAGCTTCACTTGTAATATAGCCCCAGTCTCACTAGCCTGGGTTAGTTTATTCAGAATTGACCAAGAACTCTGTTTTAAAATTCTTTTTAATTATAATCCACCTACTCACATGCCCTCTATAAAACCTTCTTGAATTAATTACTCTGGCACAAAACTTGTTCTTTCTGTCTGTGCCTCTGTTCAGTCGTTAATCTACGCCAAGAATGCTCACTTTGCATATCTAACAGATAATTAGAGGTTCCAGTTGGTCAGATCAGCTTCTCTGATTCGTCCTACCACTCACACCAGTCTGGGAACATTCCCCTTTTTCTGTTTGATATCACGCCTCCCATATTTCAGGCTATACCTGTTCCATCTATTGCCATATATCCTCGGTCTGTCAGTCCCACTTTCCTCTGACCGTCCCTGGACTGGGAGAGGGAAGAGGATGGTAGCACAGGGAGGGAGGTTGTGGGGTGCCACAGAGCTGCTGGACCTGTACCTGGCAAACCTGGAAGACACGACTGTGGTCTGAGGGCCAGGCATGGGAGCACTGCTTCCCTGCAGCTGACCAAGCGGCCCACGTGTGTGTGCTTTCCGCTTGTTGGCTGCCTGACTATCGCTCATGTGCTGGCCTGGCAGCAAACCCTTCTCTTCCCGAGCTCAGTCAGATTTCACATCCTGATTTCCTACCTAGCAGCCAGACGGCCGCATCACGCTTTGGGCCATGGATTGCTCACCATGATTTACATCAGCACTGGGCTTGAGTGGTGTATTTACATTACCTGTGTTGGGCTGTTGTGCCCTCGAGTAACTGGCGCTGGAAAGAATTATGGGTTTGCAGCCGACTTTGCATGGAAAATTGGATGTTCTTTCTGTAAAGGTGGGGAGGAGCCAAAGAGCGTTCCAGGTAGTAGGAGGGACTCTGTTTTAGTGAGGGTAAGGCAGATACAATTACCGAGGGAGTAAATTGTGCCCAAGACTCCTTTCAGACTGCAGATCTGCAGGCGTAGATCAGTGACGAAGCTAGTAGCTATCAGCAGACAGAAGGCTTTTTCCCTGGAATGAACACCTGTGGAATATGTACTGACTTCAGCCATGCTAAATACTCGGTGTGGTGTCAAGTGGGTGCTAATGGGACAAGGACAGTGACTGGCCTGGTCACAGCTGCCAGAGTGACACTGTGATCACCTCCTGAGGCAGCATTATCACCTTTTCTTTGGGCTGCCAGCCACTCTAGTGACAACTTGCAAAGGTTTTACATTTTGATTGTGAAGGCACAGGCAAAAATATTTTAGCTGGGGTGTTGTTTGTCTTTAACCTGGAGGTTTTGCCTTTTCCAAAATAGCCAACACCCAGGCAATTATTCAGTTGTATGGCAGCATATTTTATGTAGATATATTGTTTCAGCAACTGTTTTTGTATTTTTGCCATATTTCAACCTCTCTTACTCCTCAGTACATCTAGTTAGATCACAACAGCTTCTGCAATGCTTTCCTTTAAAGCTTAGTTTCAGGCACTAGAGATTTCAGATTTCAGGTTTGTTTGGGATTTTTTTTCCTGATATTATGGCATTTAACTATCCTTTTCCATTTCTTACATGTTTCTGTGTTTGAAAACATAACAGAAATTAAAAACTGGAATTTTATCTGTATGTTGTGTGTCTTCTGAAAAATTCAATCTTACTGATGACTGTAACAATAATGTGAATTTGGATACTTAAATCTTTTGAACAAATTCAAAGCACAACAAATTGGCATCCTTCAGGACTTGCTAAAAGCACTTCATAGTTGCAAAAACTCAGTGGTCTTTTGAGATGGATTTGTGAAGCAGGGAACAAGAACAGCAGTTATTTCAGCCAGCTTTCCTCATGCTTTTATTTTTGTTTGCTTAGTTTCACTATTTCTCTCCTGGCTAGTCATACTTCCTAAAAGTGCAATGTTAATACTTTTTAATCACAATATCTATAATACCATTATTGTATTCAAAATAGACAAAATTTCTCTATCTCCTTTTACTATTTTCATTGACAGAGGTTTTATTGCCCTTTCCTCACCGGAAAAATGTAAAATTTTGAGTCTTGAAATGTAAGCATCTGTAAGATGCTGTCTTTCTATGGCATAGGACATAGAACTACATTAGGAATTTATAACAGGAATAGTTTAAAGAAAGTTGGATTGTTATGTTGTGTTGGTGCCCTGTGTGTCTCTGTTTGAGACAAACTGGGAGGAAAAGTCTGAAATGAACATGTTCTCTAATAGAAGGCAGGTTTCAGCAGCCCCTCCCCCACCCAGGTTCGGAAAGAAATTTCTTGGGGGAAAGTGAAAAAAAAGCTGTTTATTTAATAAGCAAAGTGCATGCAGGCACAAAATGAATAATATTAGATGATAAACCTTCTGATTGTGGAGAAAAACCTGGTAGATTCAGAGTCCTTTCTGTAGGTGTGGCTCTGCTCTCTCAGGTGTGGCATGGGCCCCTCCAGGCCACGGTGTGAAGCCTCCCAATGATGGTGTTCCAGACCCGAGCAAACTAAACAGTTCCAGGAGAAAAAGAAGAAGCCACAGTCCTGGGAAAAAGTTGTTGCCTCAGCTAACAGGCTGGTTAAAAACAAAGAATTAACTTTCCATCTCTCTTCTGAGAAAAGGAGCCAAGAGCTGGGGAAAAGCAGGAAGGTGCTCCCTCAGCTCTGCAGCGGTGAGAGCTCAGGGGAGTGTGTGCATCCTTGAACACAAACCACACTGAACAACTCACTCGGCTTGCCCCTTTCTCTCAGACCCAGCTTAAAGGCACAGAAAGGCACAGGATTCATGTCTGGGCAATAAGCAGGCAATAGGGGATACAGCACCATAGAGTCACCCCAAGACACCTGTGTTAGCAGAGCTTGTAAATGTGACATTTTCTGGTCTGAATCTAAACCCAATGTATTTGTTTCCAGTATGGAAAACATTCTGGTATCTCTGGTTCTTCATGTTTTTGCTGCATTGAAGCACGGTGTGTGAAGACCTGTGGTTGAAAATGGAGAAGGCGTCTGTTGAAGGGTGTGATAGAGGATGTGAACAGTTAGAGCAGACGTACAAAGTCAAAATTATGGTTCTACCAAATGCTTTGGTTTTGAATCTGGAAGCTTTCTAAAATTTTTTAATGTTTTATGGTATTCTAACAACTTCCTAATCTAATGGGTGCTTTAAACATTTATTCCTCTCTGAGTTTAAGGATTTAATTGTCTTTTTAAGTGCATGTAAAAGTACGAGAGGATTTACTGTGATGTGTATAACATTTTCTTCTTTTAAGGTCTGTGTCACTGCAAGTGCTTGTGCTACCCCTGTATGGGCTATTTACCTGTATTTTATAGGCTTGTTTTACTAGTGTCTACATGGAGGGTGTTAAAAATATTTGGAAGCCTATTAGTAAAGTTTAATTTTTGATTAAAATAGCAGAAATTTTCCACCAATTTTGCAGTACAGGGTTAATTTCTTTCTGTTAAATTGAATCATTTCCAGGGTGAAGTTGTGGAATTCCTTGATGAGCTGTTGGAAGTGGAGGAAAATAAGGAATCCTGATGACTGAAACCACCACGAAGTATTTTACAGAAGTGAAGACTCACCATTGCTCCTTACTATTGTTTTTGATCACCTGTAGTTCCAGTTAGATATACCTCAAAGGTGCTTCTTCAAGCTGCACCTTTTGTCCCAAGATCCACTCCTGAAAGGTCACTTCCATGCTGCACTGACTCTTCTGTGAGCATGGCTTTTCACTGTGCAGAACTGCTGCATATGAGTTTCCCCCTTGAGCATTTTTTTCTGCAACACAAACACAACAAAACAGACTATTTCTGTTTTCTGGGCTAACACTAAGTTTCCTTGTTTTGGTGCTGTTCTACTAAGGTGTAGCAGTACAGCGAAATTCTCAAGAACTTTTGTCAGATTATGAGCTGTGGAAGACATAACAGTTCCTCTTTCTGAGCTATGAATTGTATTATTTATAAATGTCTTTTTATATGATGGTGAATAAAGTGATATCAAATCCCAGTGCACCTGAACGATATTAAGGTACATTTAAATAGCTGAAATAATGTGATTAACAAAGCACAGCTAATGATCTTATAAACATTGCTTAAAGAATTCTGAAAGCAGAGTTGATCTTTCCTGAAAAGGAAATTAAATTCCACTATGTAAAACTGAGAATAAAAATAATTTTTTCTTCCTACCAGTTCTTACTCTTTCTATTGAAACAGCCTGTGGTCCCTGTTGAGGTGGGGCCAGTATTATATGAAATACTGATGATTGATGGATTTAGTATTCTCTTCTGTAAAAAAACAGTTTGCATTTCTTTTTTCAGACTGGTGGGACTATCTGCACAGTTTTCATCCAAAGGTATATACAGGTGAGAACTGAGGTAATTTTCAATAGAATAATGAATAATATTTATCTGTGAATTCATGTCATTTTTATTAACTATATGGCAGAGTCCAATATAGAAGTATTGGTACTGACCAAAAACGGTGTGATAGAGAAGAGTAATGAATTAGTGCCTAAGTCTACTGAAGAGGAAAAATCCCCTTGAACTCAGAGAAGGAGACAGGATTTCATCCTGAGCTTTCCTCTTTTGTTTTCAAGGATCAAGTCCTGCAAGTGAGTTCATCTTGCTTGCATCAAGGGGAGATGAGCATTCAGTGCATATGAGCATTCAGATGAGCATTCACCTCCTATGAGTGAGCTGTAATTCAGATGAATGGAAATGAATTACAAACCCATAACCTGCTTTGAGTTTTTAAAAAGGCAAAACATGATCTTCACTAGCTTGCCAAGTTGTTGCTGCTATAGTTTATATAAGCTGTACTAGTCTACACTATTGGGTGTCTGTAGGGAATAAGAAGGAGAATCCATAGGATGAAGTTTCAGTGTCCTTCAGCATATGACAGCAGTGAAACATTTGAATATGTGTGTGAAAGATGCTTGGAAGATCAGATTGGCTTTTTTAACTGCTTTAATATAAATCACAACTAGCCCACTGAAGTTGATGGGCAGACTGTTTTAATCTCAGAATGAAAATCTATCAAGAGCCTTTTAACTTCAGGAGATTTGCCCAGCTCAGCTTGTGGTAAGAAGACCGGAATCTGGTTTGCTGTGTGCCTTGAACTGACAGAGAGTGTATCACATTTCCTCATGGTTTTGTTCTACACAATATTAGCACTCCACTCATTTTAATTTTATGTAAGAATTGAAATTGGCTTTTAAACGTTGCTTACAAGCAGTTGATTGTAAACCGTCACTTCACCCCATGAAATACAAGTAATATCCTACTGCGGTAGCTTCTCCAATTTATCCTTAGTTTTTTCTTGTTGTGTATCCTCAAAGGAGAGGTTGCTGCTCTGGAGTCCTCCCTTGTCTTTCTGCTTTCTAGTCTGCATGGACAACTCCAGATTTTGTCCTCAGGAGCTCAACCAGTGATAAGGGGAGACCTCATTGCAGTCTACAGCTTCCTTGTGAGGGGAAGAGGAGGGGCAGGCACTGATCTCTGTGGTGACCAATGACAGGACCCTGGGAAATAATCTGAACTTGTGTCAGGGGAGGTTTGGGTTGGATATTTGAAAAAGTTCTTCACCCAGAGAGTGGTGGTGTGGCACTGGAACAGCTCCCCAGGGAAGTGGTCACAAACTTAGAGAGCTCAAGAAGCATTTGAACAATGCTCTAGGGTACACGGTGTGACTCTTGGGGTGTCCTGCACAGGGCCAGGAGCTGGTCTCCATGATCCTTGTGGGTCCCTTCCAGCTCAGCATATTCTGTGATTCTGTGATTACCCAATACATCTTTGATATTCTAGCACTCAAATCCAGAAATTCCACCATTAAAGGGTGTGGAGCTGGTTGGAGATAGCTGTGTCCATCTGCATTGCCTTTGTTTAACAGCATTTTTAGTTCACTTTTTTGCTATCACCATTTACCAAACTGACTTCAGAGCTCTGCCAAGCTCTGGCTGTTGCCTGGCTGTTTGTTTCTGTGGTGCCCTAGCTCTTGTGTGCTGTCTGTAGGTACTGCAGTGCAAAGCCTCAAAGGCTCCAAGAGCGATGGCTGTAATTCAGGTTCCTGAGCCCGAGGTGTTCCGTGGCTGTACATCCTATGTGGAAATAACACGGGCATAAAGCTTCCAAGCAGATGTTGCCTGTTGGTGGGGCAAGTGGCATGGACCACAGTAGGTATGAGATGACAGAAAATAAGTTCCAGGACCTCTTTGTTTTGCCACCCAGAATTATTTCTCTCCAGTTAAAGAACTGCATTTCCCTTTTCAGCACTAATTATCTGAAATTCTTATTATCTTTTTTAAAAAGTGAAGTACATGGTAAAATACTGCCATATTTTCATTCCACCAGTAAAAACTTAGCACCAGAGTTACCTGTTTTGTGATTCATTTGACTTCAACAGATTACACTGGGGACACATTTGGTGCCTACGAACCCTGATTTTTCCTGTTCATGTAACAGTTTTTCAATGGTTATTGCAAGTCTCCCAGGTATTATCAATTTTCTGGCAAGCTTGTGATTTGGTCTTCAAGGCTTCCTTAGCTGATACTTTCTCATATTCACTTATTTCCTCAACTCTTGATCTTGCAGCTAAAATTCCCTGCCATTTTGCCTACTCAGGTGAGGATTTCATTATTTACTAAAATGTTCATTAGCCAATGATTTTTTTTTCTTAAGCCAGCTTAAAGTAAGTTCTGATGTCCTTTACCAATCCGTTTAACTTGAGGAGGCAACTGATACCCTTGTGGCCTTGTGAAATGGCACCATGATCCCTTTTTCATTTTGTTCAAGTGTCTGTGGATTTTTTCTGGCATTCTTAATTTCCACTACATACAGTCCCAAGCCAGTTCCATCTTAATAAGTACAAGTAGTTCTCAAACTCTTGTTCTTTTCTAATGAGAAATAGCTCCTCTTCCAGTCCTTCAGTATTTATTGTGGTTTTTTTCAGCATTCTCAGGTTCTTTTAACTGATTTTTCTTTTCCTGCTGCTATTGTTAGATGCCAACATTCACATGTGACTGCAATAACTTAGTGTCTCTTCTTCCACTTCTCTGATCCTGCCAGCTCTTCTTGTGAGGCTGTATGAATATTCCTGCCTCCCTTCTGCCATCCCAGATTCCTTCAGTCGTGAGTTGTCTGCCTCAGATGTTAGCAGTTTCTGCCTAACCCGATGGGATATTTGCATTTGTCTCCATTTCTTCTTGTGGCCAGGTTTACCGTGTGATGCTGATGCTCATGGAAACATCATCTTGTTGAACACACTGTGTTCATGGGACAGGCTTGAATGCAGTATTGGTACTCTGTCTGTCCACCTTGGTGCTAGTATTGCCTGTAGAGCTGTACAGTTACACTTTTTAATAATTACTCACATTTCTAATATCAAAGCTGGTTATTCTGGTAGCTGCTGTTTGCCTCTGATGCTCTGTCACTGCTCACCAGCAAGTCCACAATAGTTCCCTCTGAATGTCGTTCTGTGACCACTTGGAGGTGAATGGTGGCTGAAGTCCAGCTTCTGGCAGATTTGTAGCTCAGGGGGCTGCATGCATCTGAGTCCTGGGCTTGCTTTCTTGTTGAATGGGGTCCTGCATGATGGGGAACTGCTTGGAAGCTGCAGATTAAACTGAGTCAGAAGCAGTGCCACACTGAGGTGGATATTCGTTTAGGTGAAAAATACAACCGCTGGCAGTCAGGACAGTCTTTCTCATGCAAGAACTAAAGCTTGGATAAGGGTGGAGAGGCACACGTTGAAAATCAGTGCATTTCACAGACTCTGCTAAGAGTATAATCCTTTTCAAATTAATGCCTACTCTTACTGATTGCAATTCTTTTTATTACTGGCTCTTTGCTAATTCATCCTCATAAATAGCAACATTCATTAAAAAAAGAGAGGAAGAGTGGTAGTGATTCTTCTCCTGAAAGCTTAATTTTGCTCCCATAAAAGAGCATTCCAGGCTCCATACTTCTGTGCCTCAGCAATTCCAATTGCCAATAAAATCAACTGTGAAATGCAAATACTTTTAGAATGATCAGTTCTGGCAAATTAAATGGGAGTACAAATGTCCTGCTGGGCCCTTTCGTTTGCCGTAGCAATTCTGCAAGCAGACCTTCATTATTTCTGTTGACAAGGCATGAGCCAAAAAGCAAATTCAAATTGCTTCATTTTTCAGAGGTTTACTGCTTTGGAATGCTAGAATATAAATCCAAAAGTTAGTCATTTGCCATTCTTAATTCATCTGAAGAGCCCATCCAACGAAGGAGGTGTAATTTCTCCGTACTTTCCAGACAAACTGTCCCACTGAAAAACTGATAGCATGTCCTGCTTTATGAAGTTTTTCTCAGTAGACTGCTGCCATCAATACCCACCATATATCTTCACCTCCTTTACAATGAATTTTTGGTCTGTATTGATAATGGAGGCACACTTGGAAAATCTCTCAATTTCAAGACTCTTCATGAAAAAGGGTTTAAAAAGCATGCAAATTTTACAGCTCTGAAAACGGAGTTGTGATTAGACAAAGATTTGTTGGATTATAAATGTACAAGTGTTTATTATGGCTGGTACTGAGAATAAACAGTTGCCTGCATATGCCAACTACTGTGGAAATATGTTTTTAAGTTCTAATGTGAGCTGTAAACCAAAGCTACTTCAGTTAAAAAAATTCAATACTTAAATTGTGGGGAGAAGTAGTCAGTGCCAGAGAAAACATTCCCATTTAATAATGTTTGAACATAGAGTTGTGATGCAGTTTGTAGCAAGGCAGTGAGAAAAACCCACAACTAATCCTTCATTGCAGCTGTCTGAGCTTTTGGTCGTCTGCCATACTTTAAACAGCAACTTCTTTTTCCTGGTGACTCAAGACTTGAATGACCTAGTGTGGAGAGTTTAAGCTCTATACAAAAAAGGAGTTAAGTAAGAAATAGCCAAAGTAAGTTGGGTTGCATGCCCCAGCAAATCAGGGGTTTGTATCTTAAGTCCTCTTCAGTGCCTAGGAAAAAATATTGAAATAAATAGATACCTTTTTATTTATTTATTTTTGGCAAGGAAATATTCAGTGGTTTAGGCATCCATCTCTCCTCCTTCCTCTCTTCTCTCTCCTTAAAGTACTGATGTTATGTGGAAATGAAATTCTGTAGACGGTTCAGACTCTGAATTTTATAAATGTTAACCTTTCCTGTAGAAAAACGTTCTAAGTTTTCTCTGATCAATTTTAACTTTTTCTTCCCATTGATATATCTAATGGGTAGGTCTTTCCAGCATCATGAAGTAACAAATGTGCTTTTTTTTCCTGACTAATTCTTTTGCAAAGCAATGGAACTTGCTTAGTTTGAAGTGGAAATATGGAAATCAGAGGAGTGATTTTATAATAAAAAAGGAGCTCTCTGCTTTTGCCCCATTCTCACTATCACTTGCCTTGAAAGAAATTAAACATTTAAGTATTTTCCTGAGCTGGTGGAAATCCTATAATTTGACAAGTCTTACAATTGTTGTAGTAATTCCTTATTAAGGGTAATTTTTAAATGGTCATTGATCTTCCACAGCTATGTATTATGTTGTATCTTTGCATTACAAATTATTTGGTATAAAAAAAAGGTAAATTATTGAAGTAAAAAATCAATCTATACTGGGTCCAATGCCCATGGCAACAAATCTTCAGCATAATAGCTTTTGAGGCACAGTAAGCAATAAGGCAGTACAACACAATAACCATATATTGCTAGGGCAAGCGCAGAAATTGAGGGTGTTTCAGCCTGATTGCTCAGCAAACACCTAAAATGCATGAACCCAGTGTTTCTGTACAAAGGGGAGCAAACACTTTTTGGTTGCATGGGTTTGAACTCCCAAACTATTGCCTGTATCTTTGATGTTACACCCCACAGTGACACTTCTCAGCCTGTTGAAGCAAATTTGTACAGTCTCTGTCCAGCCACAGCAGAACAAGACCTGTATGAAATAGGGGCCAGGTAAATAGGGAAAAGGGAGATCATGTCTCAGGCCTGATCCCAGTGGGCAGATTCTGACCAGCCCTTTGCAATGTGTGGTTTCTCTAGAAGAGAATGATACATGACTTTTATCACAGAGTAACAGATTAGTGGCTGGATGTCACCATCACAAAAGCACTTCCAATATTTCCCTCTTTTTTTTTCTTCTCCTAATTTCAACACGCAGATGCCAGCTTCAGCTTTGATTCCTAAGTAATTCATCTCCTACTGTGTTTTGCTATTATCATCTTCAGATTTTGTATTCATTGTGTAATGTATATATTGTTTGCCATTCCCATTATTGGTGATTAGCCAAGTTTCACACACAGAAGAAAGTCAAATGTATCATTAAAGAGCTGTTTGTCCCCATCTGTTTATCAGTTCTCCCAGGCTCCTTGAATCATTATGGTAAAGTGAATACTGTGAATACAAACAGATGATGCTCCAAAGGATGGTAGATTTTCTAAAGCAGAACTGGGCTGGCAGTCTAAGACAAACACTTTTTAGCTAATATTTAGCAAATTGTCTTCTACAAGAATTTGAAAGTAACAGTCATATCTTTTCTCCATAAACTTGTGGGCAAAGTGAATGATTTGCACAAGAACACACACACACACTCCCTTACCTGGTGTTTTTGTAACTTGAGTTTTATTTAAATACCTCCAAAGCATTATGTTAATGTACACTTTCTTCTGGTTCATGAATAACAAGTGTTTTTAAGTCTCAAATAAGATCCTTGTACAATTTATGTTTGTAACTATATTTTGAGTCTCATTTTTGCACGTTTAGTTACTGCGCCAAATAGTTTTGACTTTTCATTTTGAGTGATGCTACACAGAAGTGTAACACCTACTTGCACCTTTCAGTTAAGCAATATTTTTAATGGATGTTCCCATGTTTATTTTTCAGCATATTTCCATGGGATTACAGATGGCATGTTTTAGTTGTGTTAACAGTCTCCATAAAGTTGCTTTGTGAGAAATCCATTGTTGGTTTTTTGGTTTTTAATTGCATTAAAAAAATAGTTTACAACAGAAATTCTAGGTTATTTAATGGTGTAGAATGCATTAAAAGCCTAAAGTCATGCATAAGTCAGAGACATATTTACAAATCTGTACAGTTTCTGTCCTTTTTTATTTACTGTGGCTCTTGCCAGGCAACAAGATTCAACTCTAAACCACTCTGAGGTCAAACTCTCCAAGATAACACATAGCCATTGTCTAAAAATGCTTTGTTTTGCTTACCAGCCCTGAGATTGACAGCTGTATATAAGATGGGCCCAGTTCTGCACTCCATTTCATAAAGCCTACCTTCCATGGAGTTAGAGATGATTACCACTGCAACTCAAGCCAGAATATGAAATGAGCTCCACCCAAGCACCTTTTATTACTCTTTGCCTAAGGCTGAATGGCAGATGAATTTATTTCTGACCTGCAGATTATTCACAGTTGCCAGACTTCCTCTTGTTCATTCAGACATGTAAGGAAGACCTCATACTAAACTCACACAAACTATGCTAAGACATTTTAGAAAACATGTTCCCCTCTCTTCCTGTGTATTTTCAGAACTCTTGGAAATGGAACATGCTGTTGGAAAAGCCTCAGTGCTTTTACACCAACACCCAGTCTAGAAGTTGAATGCATTTTATCAACTAGATGCAATTTCTTTCTTTCCCAGGTCTACTTTATCTTTAAAACCACAAAAAGCAGCATGCAAAGGGGCTGCCCATCTCCCACAGCCAACATCCACCCCTCCAGCCAATGCAAGAGCAGAATGGTGAAAAATCAGTCCTTCCACAGAGTTCACATGGCAAAAGTATTACACATGGCTTCAGCTGCCAGAGGTACTACTGGCTGTGAATTAAAATTCAGTATCATGATCAGTTAACGTTGTGTTCAGAAAGGAGCCGACTTTATATAGGGTTCCCCTGAAAAGTGCTTCATCAGTGTTTGGCTCTGTAATACGAGGCTACTCATCATAACACCTGGATTCAAAGGTGCTCTGACTCCTCTCCTGCTGATTCTCAAGGAAAAATGGCACTTACAGTATTCTCTGAAGTCCAGGGAAACATCATAATTTCTACAGGAAGATTAGTTATAAGAATGACATTTCTTCACTAAGGCTGAAAGAACACCTTCCAGAAAAGTAGCATAATGATCCAACATTCGTGGCTTGTTAAATTCACAACATTGAAGAAAATAACCTTAGTAATCATTGCAATACTATCCATTAAAGTCTGGTAGCAAATAGTTCTTCTTTTTAAGACACATCAGGTAATAATTTGTTATGGTGGTTTACCCTGACCAGCTTGGGCAAGTTCTAAAAATGGAACAAACACCAAATATGTGGTTGCTCCAAAAACATCCTTCTTCTATTCTTCCCTCCTTCTTTTCCTCTTCCACTGAGAACAGACCAAAGAGGCCTGACCAGCTCTACCATTACATTATAACCAGGTAACACAGAAATTAATCAATTAATTTATTATTAATAGGAGCAAAATGTAAAAGCGGAACAAATTGAAGATGTACTACTGAGCACACTGTGTCCTGCTGGTGTGTCCAAAAGACCCTTGTGATAAAAATGTACAGATTCTTTAGCTGTGAAAAATCGAACATGCTAAACTGCAATTTCAAAAGGATGGAACCTTTTCTGTCTTCTATGTTCTTTTAGCATTCTTTTTTTTTCTTCTGCTTTCTGCTCTGCTGGATTTTAGCATCCATGAGTCATGCGATCCTTCTAGCATCAATATGTTTTTTCTTCTGATCTCTGCTGAAAGGCCCCAGGTTAGACTTTCTGCATTTCAATGTGCTGGTGGTGATAGTGGTGGTAACAGTGATGTCTGGGCTGACACCTTCCATTTAGTTTATAGACAGAATTTTTCTGCTGCCGTTTTTTGAAAAACCACACTGCCAGTACAGCTGCAACCAGTAACAAGCAGAGAAGAATCACTATTACTGCTATGATAGCACCTTTACTGGACTTGGGACAATCCTCTCCCTCACATGGCTCAGAAGTGGGGACGGGCTTTTCTTCAAGGCCCTGGGTGAGATTTTCTTGCTCAGCTAATTCCTGGGACGCTGTTTCAGTAATGATGTCTGAAACTGGCGCAGTGGTTGCTACTTGTTCTGGATAAGTGGTTGTGTCTCTTGGTTCTATGTATGGAGAGTGATCAGAGGGGCCGACTGTCACAGAGGTTTCTGATATGGATGTTTTTAAGCTGGTTATGTCAAAAAGCATCGTCGTACTGGGCTCCTGAGTTACAGTTTCCAGAGACGTAGCCGGATGTTCCCATGCAGCAGCATCATAACCCCTGCTCACAGTAAAGCTCTCCAGACCACTCACTGATGTAAGTGGTACTGGTGTCTCTTTAGCCCCTTCATCATCTGTCCCTGTTGTTGCTGCCACAATCTCTGTTAGACCTTCCTCAGGAGCTGGGCTGCCATTTCCTGATTTTCTTACTTCCACGTGATTCGGTTGGTCAGTTGTAAGAACAACATCGTCTTCTGTTCCCATCGAACCATCAACTTTATCCCCCTCCTCTTCATCATCCTCTACCACCTCTTGTGTTACTGGATATCCATCTAACCATGACTCATCAGTGATGGCAACTGCATCTATCGCTGTCTTTGTATCATTAGTTGTGAGAATAGGTCCAATGGGGAAATCTTCACTGTCATAAAACATTTTGGCACCACGTTCATCATAGGCTGTCTTCACTCCAATGTGGTTATCACCTTCAGAAAACTGTGCTTTAGTGGAATCATCTGTCTCTTTCTCTGACTCAGGCTCACTGAATGTTTCTGATGGAAACCAAAACAAGTTTTTTTGGCTTAGGAGTGACACGGGGGACTCAGTTGGTGCCCTGCTTCCTTTTTCAGAAATGTCTGTGTGCTGAGTAACCCCTTTGGTATTTCCAGTTCTTCCTTCCTCTGAACTTTTACTGAAGGAAAGCTGTAGTTGTTCCTGCTCGATTTCATCTTTGCCATTGCCATGGTCATTCTCTACAATAGGTATCGATCTGTCATCAGGAAAGTTATCTTCATAGTCAATGTGGGCTTCAGTTTCATCTAGAAACATTTAAAAAAGCATCATAAGCCAACATTTAATTCTCTGGAAAAACACTGAACACATTTATTATAAGAAGCCAAGAAGAAAGGTAAAATGAGAAGTGACTTTTAGGCAGTATTTTTCATTCTGTGTTATTGTTTCTTTGAAAAGGGCATGGTCCTTGAGCTGTTACTCAGTTTCAAGATTTTTTAAAAAATCACAACAGATGTCAATGATAACTGTTAATGTCTTACCTTTCCAGATGTAAAAATGAATACAAATAACTCACTGTCTGCAGTTAGGAGACTTCCTTCAATTGCTTATTGTTTTCTCAAAGCTTTTCTCTCCCTAGTATGACTCTGCCAGACTTTAGAAAAACCTTCATCTTATTCAAGAAAAAAATGTGTGTGGAGAGAAATGTATAACAAAAATTAATCAATTATTAATTGGTAATAAAAAAAAAAACAAAACAGGCCCAAACAAAACTATAAGTGTTACAGCAACTGCAGCAACCCTTTTGGGCCAGAGGATTTTAAAAAATTATGTTCAATGCCTTATGCTCAAGGTACGTTCTTATCATTATACTGCTTTTCTTCAACCTTAGTGTTACAGTGATACAACACCTGGGGCCAGAGCAGTATTTCTTATTCCATAAGAGCTCTTCAGAGCTTACTGAGGTAGGCTCCACCAAGGCTGACATTGAGCTCTGCTTGTTTTCAACTGGAGAAAGCAAGATGCACCCTGCAAGGCTGGAAAACTCTGTCTCCAACACTTAAAATCTAACACCTAGTTAACATGATAGGACTTCTGTCAGTTATCAACTCTCAGGCTTCCAATTTTAAGGAATTAAATGTTGCCACAGAGAAAAGAGAAAAAAAACAACACAAAACCAAATTGGTAAAAAAGCTGAGTGCAACAGAGGGGTAGATTTAGAGCTTGAGTTTGATTTAGAAATACTCAACAAACCTACCACTCACAGCAAAATAGACTTGACTCAAAGCATGAAGTTAAATGTTTGAATTTGAATGGAATAGTGCATTGTAATTTATATTTCTTCCACTATTCGAAAGCCTTAGCTCAATGAAAAATTTTCCGAGCTAGACAGGGTGGTTGATTTTCAGCTCACACAAATTTTACTCCATAGAAAGTTGATGTAATTTCTGAGATTTATACTGGCATTAAAAGTCATAAAAAGTAGTGCCTTGGGATATGGAAAATAAAACAAACTGAATCATGGTGAGAAATTTTTCTTTTTAAAAGGGTGTTTAGTCTTTCATGAAGACAGTGAAGCAATAGACCTGGCATGACACGGGAAACAAGAAATTAGTAGGAGAACTTGTATTACAGATGAATGCATTCATAAAGCCTTATCTTTTTTTGCCTTTTTACACTCAACGAATTTTGAATTACAGTTTCATCTGGGGCCCACCTCAATTTCCGCCTGAGTCACATTCTCCTTGGAGACTGGTTCCCAGACTTCTGGCAGAGCCACTTCTGGTCTGCTCTTAAGAAAGATTAGAAATATTGTCAAACCAGTCTGACCAAAACCACTTAGCAGTGATACAACTCACACCAGCTCACTTTTTTGCCAGAACAGCTTAAGCCAGGTGCCAAAACAGAATGAGCATTAGCAAGAGGTATTTTCCTTGGAATAGCATCTGGGTCTACCAGAAACCAAAGCAGTCATGCTAAGGAAACCCAAAAGTGTGACATAGCCTGCAGTGAGTTAATACCTCTGTGAAAGCCATCATGCTGGAGAGCTGGATGATCTTAGCAGGTCCTCTCATCTCACAGGAAGTGCCAACAACAGACCTTCTCTCCCTCCTGGTCCTCATCTGCTTGTGTAATCCTCTAGATCCTCCCTATCCTCTCCAAAGCAGGAAAAAACTTCTGTCTGGTGCAAGGATGATTTAACAGTCAGGGGAATACAACTCTTAGAGTGGAAAGCTTCCTGGTAGGACTCTCACTTTTCTCATTAATCCTAAAATCTTTTCCAATAGTATTTCAGACTTCTGCAAATGAATGGAGGATAACTCTGAATACCAAGGCACTTTAGCAACATATTCATGAAGTTCTGCATGGCACTATCCATCACAATGTAGCATTTCTACTAGCCATCAAACACTAGTTGCACTTTGTCCCTTCTCTTGCTTTCACTTCAGAATTTTTCTACCTGACTGGGACTCTCTTTGCATAGAAATGGTGCCTCAAACTATTTTAGCCTCTTATCATCCAGACTCCTGCTAGAAGCTGATATCTAGCATGCCTGCTTCACCAAAATCCAGTGTCTGAGGACAGCCTATAGGTGTTTGTTGCAGGGATATGAACTGGAACATCATAGTGTGAGAAGTCACCATTCACCAGCTGTTATGGTCATTGCTTAATTTTTTGAGTTGAGTCATCACACCAGTCTATCTTCACATCTATGTCTCTTGTAACCTCTGTTTTTGCCACTCCTCTACTTTTCACACTACAGTAATCCAGCCGAGGTTCAAACAGCAATTTTTATGTTATGGTGTTCTAGAGCAGGCACACACATCCACGAGGAAAAAATTACATCCATGTGCTTGCATTGTTTCCTCCAGACCTATTTTTTAGTTAGCAGTATGAATGGGTAGCTAGCATTCATCTCATTGACCAGCACCTTATGTATGAGTGGATCATTGGTGAAGGCTTAACAACTGTAGTAACACGCTTTTTATAGATTTTGAAGCTCTTTCCCTTTAGTGTTACCCCTGGCATGTTGTTTCAGCCCTCTAGGAGAAGGTCCTGTGGAGGCACATCAGGAAAAAGCATGTGCTTCTAAGAAAATGCAAGTCCTCACTCTATCAGAACATATTAAAGGATTGTCGAACCATCGGTCAACCCTCCATAAATCCTTGCTGTCTTTGGGCCTGATCCTGCCTGTAGAGAAATGAACTGATGTTTTCTTAACGCAGAGCTGAGGGAAGAAAAAGCCCATTGTAGTCTAAAGAGATCCTGAGATTGGAGCTCATTATGCACCACTCGTCACCACATAAGGGAGTCTTGTTCCCTCTCACAATCAGATTGTGGCCCAAGTTGTAAAGCTGCTCTAACATATTTTCATATTCAAGCTCCCGTATTTGTGGAGTTTATAGCAAAGACTATCAACATAACTAACGTTAGCTTTTGGGATGCCAGAATGAAAGCAACTATTGAGCTCTCTAACCATCAAAGGAAATACAGACCCCCTTACTCTGAAGCTTTGATTTATATGATCCTGAATTGACTTACACAGTAATAATACTCTATTCTTTCTTCTGGGCATCAGACCTTCAAATGGGACTTGGACTCAATATTTAGTGACTCTGTGTTACCATGACAATCTTTTAAGTCCACCATGAGCTTGATTTTCCAGGAATAGACTGCCCAACTTCTGCACTTCTTTTTGCTCACCTCCTCAGCACTTTCCTGAACTCTCCAGTTCCATGAATTTTTGTGTTGGTACTGAAGAGCAGCAATCAAACTAGACTCAGCTCTCCCTCTTATCCACAAAGTTGTAACCATTATTTATATATGTTTTTAAAACCACTGGCAAATAAACCCCAAAAACTTGATTTAAAAGTGATCATATCTTCCTTTCTACCTAGGCAGGTCTGGTTTTAAGAAGAGCCAGAACAGAAATTCATTTATCCAAGACCAAAATCTTTCTACATTTGATCATTGCTAAGATCTTGACCATACCTTCGTCTGGCAGACTCAGGGATCATTGAGTTTTAATTCACTGTCTGAGGGATTACTGGGTCTGAAATGAAGGTTTTACAGCAAGAGACGCTGAAATTACATACTACCAAAAATGTGAAGCTCAATTAAAAGGTAAAATAATTTTAATTCATAATTAATCCTTTCTGGGAAGTGTCAAGCCCTATAGAGCCTTCATATCCTTCAGTTTTTGATCCTAATGTGAAAACAGTGACCAAACATAGAGACAGGCAAAAACAAAGAGTCTGGTTTTCCACACTCTAGGATCAGTTTAATTTTTCTTCTAGATAGCATATTGGCATCCAAGCTCTATTTTGAGTGTTGCTATTTTGGACAACCATAAAGTGCACTGCATATTTTATGGGGGTATTTTTGGAGTACAGGAAATTGAAACTTGATTCTATACAGACCATCATTATAAACATTTGTACTGCATAAAAACATCTTTATTCTAAGAATCTCAAAGTAGCTACAGCAAACATTAACAAGATAACATCTATCTTTAAAGGTGGGAAGGAAAAGTGCATGTAGACTCATTTGCCTAAGATCAGTCAGATATGTGAACTACAGGATCTCAAAGAATTATCCATTTGGTTTGGATCAGGCACACAAACTTTTCTCTAGTCAACCACAATATGTTTTACAGAAATTGTATTGCCTTCAGTCTTTTGCAATAGCTACAAGAAAGAGGATAATTTTTCCTTCCAGCAGAAAGCCTGCTAATATAAATAAATAACCCATCAAAAATTTTTTAACTTATTCCATTTGGCAGAATCAGTTCATGCTAGATCGATATTTTACATTAATCTAATACAACCTCTCAGTGACAAGCCTGAAAAGGGAACCAAAGTTTGTCACAACAATTGTTTTGACAGGCCATGGACATATTTGTAGCTGATTATATTTGTCTGTCACAACTCTTCCTTTGCACTCTCAGAATGAAAAAAAAAGCATTCTCAAGATCAAAAAACAGAGACATTTTGTTTGATTTCCCTTGTTAAAAATAAAAAAACAAAAAGAAATTATGCTAACTAGTCATGTTTATGGACCACATGAATGTGAATCAATATACTTCTTGAAAACTCAGAAAACAATGTTTGAAGTAATGTGAATTGTTGAGTCAGGCAAAAAGACCAGCAGCTGCAGATTAAGTGGTCAAAATCAGCCAATTCCTCCTTACACTGACATCAGAAGGATGGTCCTCAGCATCAAAAAGTTGACTACCTTGGAACCCACTGGATGAGTATCCAAGTGTTGTCACTGGAGAGATTCCTTAGATGTGTAGAAGATACAGACTCTCCTGCCACAAGCATGTAGCTGGAAAACCCCCAAACAATCCAGGGAGAAGGATGGATATATGACATTCTTCTGAGCCAGTTTCAGGGCAGAGATGGAGCATGATTTACCAGCCATTTCATCTGCCTTCTCTCTGAGGAGGCAAACCCCAGAGAATGTAGCCTAATACAGACCAACCCTGACCCCTGCCAATGAAGTGTTGGTATTAATGCTTCTGATATCGAACTCATGGTTTATTTTGGGAAAAAAACAAATGTCAGTTAGCAATTGTCAGTTTAGTTTCTGTCCTTGCAGGACAGCCATAGCATGGCACATATGCATCTTCTTTCAGACCTTGCTACAATGTTCTTCAGGATATATTTTGTGAAGCAAATGCATTCTCTCCACAGAAATAAAAAGAACAATAAACAGAAAAATCCATATATTTCCCTGTTCTCTCCTTAAGGTTGCTTTATTGGGCTGAATATCCCTGTGTTTTCAGCTAGAACACAGTGTCCTTTCATGACAAAGTATTATAGGAAACAGAGTTACTTTTTCTCTTTAAAAGCATCTTAATTAAAAATTACTGTCTATAACCTGGTTTGCGCAATGTACATTACAGCCATTTGTAACGTACTGCTTTCCTAACTTCCATCCTACTTTATGGTATCCAGAACCCACTTAATATAATGCCAAAATTATTTTGTTCAGTTATGCCCATAGCCAAGTTTTTCCAGGTATTTTGCCTATATGCCTGTTTGATTATATCTGTATTTTTTTAAATTTTATTTTGCTAATCTGCCGAATGTATGGCTGTATACTTATATCCCAGGTGTCAGAATGGACTGTATCTCTTCTTACTGGATCCAAACAGTGAGGAAAGATGATCACAAAGAGGCTTCAAAGAACATTTAAGTGCTATATTTAGACACTGCCATGATGATAGCTCTGTGACTCCATATTTGCTCTGTATGAGCAACAGGGAATGTAAAGCCAGTCTGATGTTTTTACAAAATAAGAAAAACAGACAGTAATTGCTGTTTAGTCTGATATTCTGCCTGGGGAGCTGGATATTATAATGGGGCAGTTACCAAGTAGAACAATGGTACTCAAGGTGTAACACCCACAAATCCCAGCAAGTTTTATGAAATTGGATAAATGTCATCACTCTTCCACAGATGACGTACAGTAAGCAGCAGAGAGCAGTACAGTGACCTGTCCCTGGTCTCAGAGAGTGCAAGATGTAGGAACAGGCCTTATGTGCCTCAATGCTCTGACCAGAGTTTTGTCCCCGTGGTCCCCTTGTGTTGGGGTAAGAGCATCGGAACCACTTGACGTTTCCCAGTTGTTCACCCAACGCAGATGCAGAGCAAGGGCACTGTATCATCTTACCAGGCTCTAAATATAGCACTTAAATGCTCTCTGAAGTAGCTTCACGAACATCTTTCCATTGATGTCAGCCTGTTAGGACAGAAGTTGTCCAGTCTGCCAACAGGAATATAAATTTTCCACTAGGTTCCATCATTAAGCTTGATAGTAGGGAGGGTGCTCTTGTGCCTCAAAGCACTTAAAAATCAGTCTGTGTACTGACTTCTGGAGTACTTAATAATTGTTATTCTCTCTCCGATGACCCCAAAATATCAGTCAACTCTAAATAGGGTTCCTTTTAATTAAATTCCTTTTTTTTGTTGTTCTTTTTCACTGGATTCTTGCTTTGTTTAAAAATAATGAAACCTAGTATCACACATTTTAGTCATCCTATAAAGTCTTCTTTCTTAAAGAATTATGATCAGGAGGATTAAATATGTAATTATTACTTGAACAATTATTGTATTTTCTATCTCATGTCCTTAAAGCATTTGAAAAAATATTAATCAGAGGAAGCCTCCCAGCATTTAAATAATTTAAAAAATCCTAATCTACAATATCACATCTGCTACCAAGTTGCAGTGTTGATGTTTGTGATTTTAAAGCCACACTTTCCTATTTCTTTTAAAAATATTTTTATCTCCCCTGCTGCTGTGTGAAAGGCTCAGGCAAAACGGGGGGAATAGACTATTTATCCAGAGAAAACAGTGAAACACACACAACTTAAATGGCCTGATTCTTTCCTTTCCTTACTTTGGTGTAATATAGCTTTATGTCTACGTGTAAGGAAGTTAGCTTTTTCCACTAACTTTCTCACACGTAGACATAAAGTGTTATTACAGCAAAGGAAGGAAAAAGAATAATCAGTTTGGTGCAGATTATAGAAGATTCAGACCCACTGGGTTAGCTGAAGATGTACCTGCTTATTGTAGGGAGGCTGGACTTTAAAGGTTCTTTAAAGGTGATCTTTAAAGGTTCTTTCCAACCCAAACTGTTCTGTGATTCTTTATTCTGTGATCAGATGTAGACACTCTTTTTTTTCCTTTTTCCCCTCTACTTTTCACCTTTATGTCCTGCATTGCTTTGCTTAATCATCTGAACTGCTGTTTGCAAAAAGAGTTCAGAAAAACCCTGGTGCTTTCATTTCTTAGTTTTTTTTGTATCTATACCAGTTGGATGGGTTTGATAATCTGGTTCCCTGGTGCACAGACATGATCTACTTCTACTAAGAACAAGTTTGACCTTTTCTCATGATTATCCATTTCCTGATGGTATATTCATGAGTAAAAATAACTCCTTGCAAGCCTCTGGGCTTTAAGGAATATATAGGTTCTGAAATGGATATACTAACTCCAGCCCATATGTATAGCTCGGCTACCCAACAGCTGCCCATTCTTTTGCTTAAAAATTATCTGTTTTGCCAGAAATATTACCTTAAAGACGTGATAACCTTCTCAAAAAGTACTAAGATTCTCTGATGACCATTCTTAAATACTGGAAAAAATGGTGGGTTCATGCATTGAGCAGGGTAACATGAGAAAGCAGAATTCAGATTACATCCACACCTGAACTCATGGTACAGTTTAGCCTGTGTTTAAACAAGGGGAAAGTTAAAAGACTGCTGCAAAATTTAACTAACACATAAAGGTGGATTTTATTAAGAGTTTAAATTAAGAAAATGTCATTTTACAGTTTGCTTGGGGGTTTTGTGGTTTTGGGGTGTTTTTTAGAAAAATCTTTTTTTGAGTCAAGTCATTTGGTAAGAAAATCCACATTCATTTTTTTTATGGAGTAAATATCTGGGCAGCTACTCTTGTGTTTGTAGACAAAAGTCCTGGAGGCATGGTACAAGATAAAAACTGTTTGCCTTTTTATTGAGGCAAATTAAAAAATCATCTACTTTTTGGGTCACAGTTTATTTGAGCTGCACAGACAGCTCCCTTAACTTACATAGATCTTTAATATTCCCAACCTGACAAAGGAAGCAGCATTTATCATATATGTAAGGGCAGAAGTTCAAGAGTGTTAAAGGAAAGGCCTAGCAAAAGCTCTGATCAGCCAAACTGATTTCTTACATAAAGCCAGGGGACAAAGTAAAGAGCTTAAAAGATTTTTTTATATTGAGTGGATTCTGCTACCTAGAGAGAAAATTTATGTTCATACAGCTGTGAGAAAGTTATCTTTTCCCATGGTTTCTTGGAGATGTCTACCGATGGGATCGTAAAATTCTTGTTGGGCCGGCTAAGACATTCCCCAAGACCTTTCCTGGGACTGCAGGTGCCCAAGGCACTCCCCTGCAGTCCTGGAGCCATGAGATTAGGCTGCTGGGAGACGTTCCCTCCCAGAGGGCTGCCCCGTGTGCTGGGTGAGCTCACCTTTGACACAGGCCTGGACCTGCCCGTACCACTCGCCGCAGCTGTCGCAGAGCAGCGTGAACGCCTTCTCCTTGTTGCCCATGACGTACCCCTGGGCACAAACGTACAGCAGCTCGTCCCCCATCTCAAAGCCAGTGTGGCCATGCAGGATGGTGTGGGGGAAGGATGGCGGGTCCCCACAGGGCTTGTCTGAAAGGAGAAAAGAGATGATGTTGTTAAGACTTCACAGCGGGCTTTTAATGCAGTGCTAACAGCAGTGCTAAGAGTTTCCCTGAGGATAAACTTATACACGTCCACAGAAATTGTACATCTCATCTGTTTCATGTCCTTATGTCCCTTCACAATTATTTCCAGCTGTAATTAGGAAGGTATAAATTGGGCTATAACTGCGATGGATGACCATGATGTATGTTATTCATGTCTGACAGTCATGCATCTAGAAGGGCTTTGTTTCAAATAAGTCAGGATGCGAATTCACAGCTGCCTTCCCTGCCTGATTCTACAAAAGCTGACAAAGACTTGGGCAGGTTGGGACTGGAAAGCAACAGCTCGGGCACAGTCATTTTACATTTAACCACAGAAATGCTGTGAAATTGTTTAAGACTGGCACTTTGATCTCTTCTACACTGTAGGAAGCCAGCAGAGTGAGCAGTGGACCATTCACAGAAAGAAAAGATCCAGGTGAACATCAGTCAGTTTTCAGACTACCTCTAACATACTAGTCCTTCTCAACATCAGGTGTCTTCCCAGATACTCAAATCTCCCTTTTTAGGCTAGAGTCACCCTAAAATAAATAGTGACTTGTGCTTGTCAACTTAAGAACACCCAGGGGTAACATAGCTCTGCTGTCTGTGAGACTCTGAAGAGCTAAATTTATCAGGGTATAAATCTCAACAAGATGCTTGATAGTATTTTTGCTGACAGCATTAAAAGCCAGGAAGAAAAATTCCTATGAACAAGAATAAAACTGTTTTGCTCTTTTTGTTTCATTAAAGAAGTGCAGAGGGGAGGCAGGCTGACATCTGCCACCACCAGTGTAAACTGTATTGTAACTCTCTTTTTTAGGTTTGAATGATCTTGGCCATTGTTAACAAGGAAGACTAAAATTTTCTAGAGAGGCTTCAAGTATTGTGGATTCTCTTTTCTCAAAGGTCTTCCTCTCTGAAAAGAGCTCTTCAGAAGGGATTTGCCATGTCCCTTTTTTCTCCATGTTTTTTGCAGTCCTTTTTGGCATAGGTAATGCTTGGTTACAGAAAAACAAAACAAACAAAAATTTTTAATGCAAGAACATGGATTTTACCAAGAAACCCGGTGGGCAAAGTCTGCAGTGTTGGTGGAAATTATCACTTCTATATTCATTCTCAAATCTGAAATTTTTTTTCAGTGGTTCTAGAATCCTTATTGACAGTGTTAGGAAAAAAACCCAAAACACTGCTCCTTTTGCCAAAGTAATTGAAGATCCGAAATCTGCTTTTGTCCAGATACAGAACAACCAAAATTAAAAGGCTGACAATTTCTGGTAATTATATGGGATAAGGGAAACACGAGGCTAGTATTGATCTCCCCTGTTGAAATAGTTTGCCTAGGTACAAAAACTTGATTGCTTAGTCAGTAAAGCAAAGATTGTGTTGCTTGAAAAGACTTTTATTTGGAAGCTGAAAAGACTCCAAGACTAGGTTCCTAAACATGCAGAAGGAGAAACACTTTCAAAGAGCACTCTTGCTATTTTACTAGAGTCTACTTTTAAGGCATCATCACCACAAGATCTTGCAAGCAGCAGTTTGATCGACACCAGTCCATGTCCGGAGTTTTCAATGGGCAATAGGCTTGACAGAAAAGCTTTTTCAATCTTCCTTCTGCAAAAGCTCAGGCTTTCCTGCTTTTGCCCCAGGGATATTCTGCACAATCCTTGAGAGCCCCGGGCTGCAGTTTTTCCCATCATCTGCTCACTTCTGACCAAGGCTTAGGTAAATACACGTTTATCTAGAAATATGATGTATTTATTTTGCTAGTTGTTTACCTTGTAGTGAAATGAAAATCCTATGATAAACATTCTCATTCTGTTAAAGTTCCTTTGGATCAAGCTTTTGGAAATTGTCTAATAGACCTGACTACCTCAACCAGGTATGCTGAAGAATATCTGCCACTAATATAAGGGACCTGCTACTGAAGTCAAAGCTTTGAAGCCTGTATGGTATGCACACACACACACACACACACATATATATATACTGTCTAACACCTTCAGAAGTTAGTGGGAGTTATGCATACACACACTGACAGAAAAAACAAGCTTTTGAGGCTACACAAAGCTCAGTTTATACAGAGTCTTATGGAGGTTTGGCATCTGAGGAAGTGAGGAGCGTTTAGCAGCTAATGCCTTTCCTGTGAACTGGTCAGATGAATAGAGATTGATGTGGATGAAAGGTATAAAAAATTATTTTACTGCCTCAGAGGAAGGCTACAGAGCTGTGCATTTCATGTGCTTTATTTATGTAGCTACTTCCTTCCATGCAAATTGGAGCTGTGTATCTGTTCTGAGGGAAGTATTGATCCCAAGGCTGTATGGGACAATTATACATCAGAGAGTATTCTTATCTACAAAGCCTTGCTTTTTACTTCTCTTGCCAGAGGACACAGAAAAGCAACACATTAGTTAACTATGGCAAACACATCCAAAAAGCACATTATAACCTTCCAGGAAAGAAGAAAGTGGAAGGGTTCTTTACAGTAAAATTTGACAACAGATATGGTAACAAGATTTTGAGAGTCTAAAAGAGAGACCTGGCTGATGTATGAATAGAAAGAAAAGATGAGATTTTAAAGATGTTCATGGACCATCAATGTATGGTGAACTTTCAACCATCTCACATGAGACTTTATAAGGTCATGTCTTGGCTGCAGAACACATTGAGTGACAATGATGGACAAGCATAAGTGAAAGCTGATACACTGCAAAAATAAACTCAGGTTCGTACATCCATTTTGCTACTGTTCTCTCCTTCATAAAATGTACAGGATTTTCCAGGTTACAGCATCTTATGGGTCCTTGTCCTGCTGCAGTCTCGGTTGCTATGACAATTCCTGCTCAGTCTTTTGCCAAACCTGTTCTTTCTGGCACATGTACAGAAGTGACACAGTGAGTGCACAGGATGGCACAGCAACCATCAAACTGAGCCACTTCTGGGGACATGCTTCGGGTTTTTGTCTGCAGCCTTTGTACCAGGAGCTGGAAGAGCATGGGCTTATTTGGAGCAACAGTCTGTGCTCAGTGCTGGCATTCAGGCCATTTTCTTGCTGGAAGAGAGGAGGCAGATCTGGGCCATGAAGCGTGACAGAGGGTGTGTTGGCAGCAGCTTGTCATGTAGAGGAACAGTAGTGCTCTTTGTTAAGGTGACCACAGGGGCTGCCTGCAGTGGTGGTGTTGGTAGATGAGGGCTGGGCTCCTCCATCCATCTGGAGCACTGATTTTTTCCCCCATCTATCCTCCCATAAACCAGCATATTTTCTTAATACTTGCTTAAAAATTAGCCCAGTTCATGCTTTGCAGTAAAAAGCTGGGTCTGCTTGATACTCAAGGGCCATCCAGCAGAGTATCAAGCAGGTCCCATGCTCTGCCTGCTTGTGTCCAGGATCACATCCTAAATCTGGAAACTTGGATTTGGCTTCTGGACATCTGGACCCTTCCACAATTTTCTACAAGTTCAACACTGAGGTCAAACACATAACAATGCTCTATACGTTGATCACTGACCTCCAGTAAGTGAGGGTCAATTTGGCTTCAGAGCAAGACAACACGGCCCAGATATAAGGAAATTACTTAAAGTTCACAGGAGATATTCATGTCAGCAGTGATTTGGCACAGACTGTCTCCTGGAGTGAAAGTCACCACTACAGTCAAGAAAGACCTCAACATACATGCGCAGAAATTAGAACAGAGTCAGCATCTGGTAAATTAATGAGAATAAGTGGCACAGCAAAAATACGGGTGTTGAGCATAGATATGTTAGGGTTAGTTACAGCTCTGGTTACAGACTTCTTAGAGACTCAGTAACTATTTTTTACATGGGACTAAAGAGGCCTCCTGTTAATTGAGTTAGCACATTCGGTCCTTTTGACTTTTAGGAAAAGTATCTCCTCCAAATAGTAACTTTAACCACAGAACACATGTGAAAAGGAGTTTGTGACAGGTGATTTCTGGCAAAGAGTTGGCACATGTGATATTAAGAACATAGCAACTCTCCTCCCCAGTCCAGATTACAGCAGAAGCATTATTCTTTATTTGAGCTACAAGCAGCCCATTAGTCTGTAAAGATTTTTTTTTTGAGATGCCTTGATAAAATTCTGTCCACAGAAAGGATAGCCAAAGATCAATGCAAAAAAATCAACATGAAAAAATGCAGACTTCAGCTTCTACATCACCTGGCAGAACCAGGAATTTATAGAAATTTGATTATCTACAATTGCTGCTTTAACTGTGACTATGCTCTGAAAACTGACATGAGACATCCACTTTGACATAAAACATCTCCTGTTACAACTGTCCAATTCAGTGGAGTTTTTCCAGAGAGGCCACTGGAATTTTTAGGATGCCATTTTCTCATTAAGAAATTAGAAAATGCAGCTCTTAACGGTCAGACCTGTGAATGAGATGAGTGAGGATGTTTTTTTTTTTTCTTCTTGATTGCAGAAATCCTAAAGTACATGGAACTTTTCTGTTTGGATAAAAGTACCGAGTACGAAGAATCAAAACTCAATCATAGGCAATGTAAGTGTTGCTTGTAAGTTCCCACTGCTAGGATATGAACACCTCTTACATCAGATAGGGCTTGGTAGGACTTTATTAGTTTAAGTGACATCACCAGAAAGGTGGGAATCAACTGTCAGGTGTATGTAAAGCTCTGAAAAAGAAAGCTGTAGCACAACCAAAAAAAAAAATTTATAACTAAAGCAAAGCATGACAAGTACAAAGAAATAGTTCAAATATTACACAAAGCAAACTGCAGATTGATTGCTCTTGCAAAGCACACAATGTATTTGCTGTAAAGAACACACTCCTTTTTTCTTACTGCTGAAAAGGGCTAACTGAAGTATGTACATAAGCCATCAAGCTTTGATGGATATCTGGAGCCAGCAGTCATGTTTAAAAAGTTTTAATTTGCATTTATGCTGTACTCTACTATAAATTGCTGCCTGTTCAGTTTTCCTGTGATGGCCTCAAATCAAAGCCTTATGGAACAGATCCTATTTGTTGCCTGTAAATATCAGTGGGTCACTGAAAGAAAGAACCAGTAAAACTTGGGGTTTATCAACAAAGAGATCTTTCCTTTGCTGCAATAAAAAAATAAGATAGAAAAACCAAGAGGATTACCCATATATATGGAATCGAGTGGTATGTGGTATTACAAAAAAGTAAGGCAGGAAAAATTCCAGCTTTCTGGTTTTCTTGCTTTATCTACTTTAGAATTTGAGGTATTTTCTTTTGAACTTTGATAGAGATAGAAGCTCTGTGTGCCAGATATAACTTATGGGTGATACTGCATTTTCAGAACTGGCAGAATCTAACATATATTTTAGGGTTTTTTTGGCACTCAGGGCTAAGAGGGAAACTTTCTGATCTCAGCAGATCCTGAGCTGGTACAGAGTTCTTTTGCTGACTCTAATGGCTGCATAAAACATGTGTTTATGAGAAGCTGAGAAGACACATTCCTCTGTACTGTGAAAACTGCAGTTATACTCAGAGCATTCATAAAACATTACAGCTACATCTTTCTCTGTTAAAGAGAACCCTTAGAATCAATTCCCTGTAAAAGATAACTCTTAGTCTCAATGACTGCTGTGATTCTTCGTGTGTACAGAACAAAATCCATTTCAAAAACAAAGAAAAAACTCTCTCTTCAAGACTTTCATTTGTAAAAGCCTGGTGCTGGAAACACACCCAGAGCTCTTGCTAGCATCTGAGTATTGGCCTGGTATAGGGGCATGGTGAGGTGTGTGCTTATGGAATTTGACTCAACTCATTTGCATGGTAAATGTTAACTGAGTAAATATTAGTTGTAAATCAAGGGCTAAGAAGTTATTTTGTGATGGTTTGTACTAGAACTTTCATGGTGTTTTAAGATGCTTTCTGCACAGTCCTAAGAACTGAAAGTAAGGTTGCAAAGAGTTGCTAATGTCAGCTTGGTTTCTGAAGCAGAGGTTGATGTGACTGTTCCCTCTGTTTTCAACCTACTAGTCTGTCTGAGCCTTTGGCTCATCTCAGCCACGTCTGACAAAGAAGGAAAGCTGCTGTCTGCTCATTATTGGTTGCATAGAAAAGAAATTAAAGGGCTGGAAGAAATTAATATGGGGACATAGGTCTCCATGTAAGAAACCTGGGATTTATCACTTTCAGCAGGGCAAAAACAGCTTGCCTTTTCTACTTAACTCCAATGTATTACTGTATTATAATTGCAAATGTATAGTTTAAAAGTGATGTCCACTTTTCTAAGACTAAAATATCATTCATGAGGCTTCAAGTAAGAAACAACTCATTAATCCAAACTTAGATGTGTAGCTATTAGCCACATGTACATAAGATCAGAACAGAGATGCTGTGTGTGAGGTTGTGGTGCAGGGTTTGCTCTTGCTGCTTCTTAATGGATATTTGCTAAAACTGGAAGTGACATCCCTGAGGATATTCTTTCATCAGTCAACAGCTCTGTGCTGGCTCTGTGCTGGCTGTTGTAATGTTAAGGCTGTTTCCTTTCCGGACTTTGCTCTTTTCATACCAGCTACAAACCAGGCTCTGCCACACATTTTCACTTAAGTCTTTCTGTTCAAACATTGGCTCTGCATCCCAAATTTTTTTGTATATTTAAAGAAGAGGGAAGCTTAGAGTTATCCAGAAATGTTTCTGTGTGTAAGGACTACGTGATGAGTGCATTGGGATGATCATCCCAATGTAATTTACTGTAATCAGAAAATTCCCTGCCTTCTACAAAATAAATTCTTCATGAATTGTTCCTTCTTTGCAAAGTATCTGAATTTCCCCAAAGATTTAACTATGCAGTTTCTGAGTCCTATGTAATACTCCTTTCCAGCATAATCTAGTCTGGTTATGTTTCTGTCTGCCCCTTTACCATGAGCAGTAACCAAATGCAGAAGGTAAACGCAGCTCCTCCTCTGAGAACCGGCATTACACATAAGCTGGGATGGAGCAGGTGGGGACAGACAGGGGAGCACAAGGGCACAATGGAACAATAGTGGCCAGAGCAATGATTTCAGCATCCCACAGCTGTCTCACTCACTGCAAGGTTTTTCTCGAGGAGAGGGGCATGATGACAAAAGAGATTTGAAGGAAGACAATGAGAGAGTTTTGCAGATGTTTACAGGGAGCTGCTTCAATATGTGAGGAGCAGCATGGAAGAAAGCACAAAGGTGCTTGTGTCACCACAGTAGCAACTGGTGACAGGGTGACAGGGCTGGCATTGCTCACAGCAGCACAGAGCCTGGAGTTGATACCACACAGGTTACTTGAGAGGATGGTCGAACTCTGCTAAAATCATTATTTCTAAAAAGAATTATTTAATACACATCAAATATGCATCACTTCTGTCACATTTCACTTCAACCACGTTTTCATCCACACAGATGCCACTGACTGTTTTTCAGAATCCCCCCTGCACTGTGAACTTACTGTTTCTCAAGAAATGCCATCTGCTTACCCTTGCTTTTCTTGGAAATCAGATGCAAAAATTCACTGTGGACGTTAGCAATCTGTTTTGGGGATTCCCAAATTTCTTTGCACAATTCTGCCTATTGGTAACAATTCACTTTTTTTTTCCCTCAGAATTCATCTTTGCTTGTGGGTTCTGGAATTTAAATATTGAAAAATTAAAATACCAACTTATACTGGAGATAGTTTGGTTTTCAGAATCATCTGGGATATACCAGAGGCCCTAGCAACCTGGTCTACACTTGTTGAAAAAACACCCAAACTAAACCAAACCAAACCAAAACTAAATGTAACTGGAGGTAATGAAGTTATTTGCATCCAAATGTTGTATGAGGATAGATATGCAACAGCATGGTGCATTGCAGCTGGAAGCCAGCTTGCTGAGTTATGTTCAGCTACAGTGCTGAGTAAGGGTCATGCTTCAGGCATTTCCACTAGATTGGTGCCAGATATATTCCTGTCCATAAAGTATGTTCTGTGAGCACCTAAATGGGTTCTGCCAGATCAGTAGTGCTGTCTGAACTCACTAAACTGCTGCAAAGACAAAAGATAACACAATTTATTTGCTGTAACCAATGTCTTTGCTGCAGTTGGCTCTTCTAGTGGGCTATTACTACGAAGATCTATCTCTTAACATTCCCTCTTTCTCTCTCAGCAATAGAAAAATTGAAGGCAAAACTTTTAATGTTGCAAGACAGTGATGACTCTGCATTGTTTCAAAAGTATATCAGTGCTGACCTTCATCCTTTACACAAAAAGCATCATGTTGGTCATTCACAAAGGGATCGGTTTCAATTTTAACATCAATGGCTTTCACGCTCTGCTGTTTGCTGCCCGTCTTTCTGCATATAATTGTCCTAAAATAGAGAAGAAGAAGAAAAAAAAAAATCAGAAATCTTCTGGAGTTGTACAAGCAGGTGAAATTTGAAGATTTATTTATTAGAGTAGTCAGGGTTTAGCCTCAACTTAACTGTTTCAGTGTTGGCACATAAAGTAGTAGCGTGGGAAGACCTATGAAAAAAAGCCAAGGGAAAAATAAAAGTAATTAGAAAAATGTTTGCTGTAGATCAGTTTAAGGCATAGGGAGCAACAAAGGACGTTTATCTTACTATATTCTGTAATACTTCTAAATACTGGGCCCATACCCAAAATATTTAAGGCCATATTTCACTCTCACATTTCAGCAACACATGTTCCCACCGATGGCACCTGGATGGAAATGAATAGGAAACTCCAGATTTGATATGAAAGATTATAAATCTTAGCATTTACATTAAAGAACCATTAAGGCTGCATATTTAACTGCTCAAAAGCTAACACAGACAAACTCAGAAAATTCATCTTGGGTTATTGGAAGAAAAACAGCTTTTTTTTTAAATTGCAATTTCACACTTTTAAGTAAACTCCATTTCTTCTGGTTTGGTACTCAGCAGTACCTAATCCATCTCGTCACCCCAATAGGCTTGAAGAAAGGTATTAGATCTGTATTGGGTTTTACAACTCTGTAGATGCTGATGATGAAGTAAGAGTTTACCAATTATCTCTTTTCTCAGCTGTACTGGCTGCTTAAAACTAGCAAATTGAAGAGAGTTTCTTGCAGAAAGCACTGGTTTTACTATTACATTGGCGGTTACAAAGGCTGGGAAAGTTGTTTCAGCCCAAATTTTTGCAGCTGGATATTAATGGTGTGGGCTTATATTTTTGTGGACAACAAGCTTGTAGAAGTGTTGCACAGTCAGCTATTCTAGTAAATGGAAGATAAAAATGCTTTCCACAGAATGAATTCTTCCAGTGGGGGAAATTATAATTTTGTGTTCTGCAACGGTTGAACTAATGTGCCATCAGCCCTTCCTTAAATTTGAGGAATAAAATAAGACAAAGCAAAATACAATAATATAAAATAAATAAAGTGAAGTAAATAAAATAAAGTAAATAAAATGCCCGTTCATTGAAGGTGGAAAAGATCCAGGGGAAACCCAGTATTTGATCATGCACTTAAAATACTATATAACAATTGTTTTGTAGAAATTGGCTGAATTATGGTTGTACAGACTATTTTCATTAGGGCAAGTGTTAGCTTCGGGTAGCTAAATATGAAACTTTAGTGTTCTTTTAATATAAACAAACAAAAGCTACATGAAAGGAGCTGTCTGGTGGTGGTCACACGTGCACCAGAATGGCTCCTGCCACACTTCTCCTCTGGAAAACAACATGATGTCATTCCCTGCTGAAAGCCCATGTGCGATTTCAAACCATACAGAAAACACCATTTGATTTTTTGAGGGATAAGAAATCCCTTCAAAAAAAGTCATTTTTTAAGGACAATATTGTCTATACAAGTTCTAAATCCAGTTCTCTTAGAATTTAATGGACTTAAAATCTGAATTCTCTAAGTCAGTAATTAAGCACTTAGACAAAAGCAACTCAATCTGCCAAAATTAGTTCAGATGACTCAAGGATCAGGATATCAATTAGAATGTTTCTGTATGTATATAATATTTCCATATTAGTCCACTACATCTTAAAAGGTCTGAAAGAATGAGACACTTATCCATCCCTTCAAAAATTAACTCATCAACCTTAATCTTTCCAATAATTACTCACTTGCTTAGATCCCTGGATCAGTTATGTCATGCAACACTGAGTGGACAGATAATGATATGACTGCAAAAAATGTGCTTTTCATCTAAATAAATAAAGTAATTGTGTGCTTTAGGCTTGAGGCTCTCTCTCTCTCTAAAAAAATAAGAAAAGAAAAGAAACCAACAAAAGAAAACAAATTAGTTTTGAAGACTCTTACCATCATAAAATTCTGGTCTCTGAAAAACAGGCCACACTCATTTCTATGTTCCATCAAAGACTAAAATTCCTGAGACTTGGAAGTCACTTTTGAAAATCTTCTCTTTCTAATTTCTAATTAGAAATCTTCTGAGATTTCTAAATAAAATTTCTCTATTTATGTATTTTGCTTCTGCCCAAAGTACTGTAACTTCTTTATCAGTTCTTCAGCAGGCCTCGAAGTTATCTGTGGGTGCCACACCCTTGGTATAATGTCATCCCCAAAACAGAATACCTGGTTCAGGTGTAAGATCGTGTATTTAAAGTGCTAATTTTTCTCACTTGTTTTTTCAAATATTTTACTATAAATTATAGGTTTGTGGTTGATAGATTTTATAGTTTATCTAATTCATTTTAAGAACCTTCTCAGCTGCTATCCAGTGTGATCAAACTTACAAAGGTTTACCTTGCATAAAGTTTCAACATTATACATAAAGGCTTTATATTATGTTAAGATTTATATGCATTTACATATATCTGCTACTTAAGACTTTAATTTAGATTTTTGCCATATTAAAGTTGATCTGATTAAAACTGCAAACATCCTAATGCAATCCTTCTGAAATGAAAGAAACTTTGTCTTGTACACAAGACAGTGCTGAGTCAATGACTGGGCTTGAATATCTCAGATGTCTTTTCACATCTTAATGATTCTATGACTCTAAAAAGATGAAGGAAGAAAAAAAATCTATTTAATCTCTTTCATTCCTTCTTCTCTGACAGTAGTTTCCCACCTCAAGCTCAATCCTGCAAGCTTTAAACATCTTCAGCAATCTCTTATTGCAGTTGCTAAATGGGGCTTCAAGAGTGCTCAGCATTCTCAGTAGTGGGTGAATCAGACCTGCAATGCCCATGGCATAGAAATAGTCTCTTTGCAGACAGTAGGATTTCAGGTATGAATAAAAATACACATTAATAGTCTGTTTTCTGAGTTCTTGAGGGTTCCTAAATACTAAAATGTAAGCTTTGAATCTGTAATTTCAACTTAAATATACAGGTACATTTTTGTCGCAGTTCTAAAAGGTAGAGTGTGATGCTTTTAAATTTGTTACGATTTTCATGGCTGAAAAATGGCTACCAATTCAGACTTCATCATATCTTGAAATTTCTTCAGCAGCAAAATTTGTACAGTTGTCCTACTCTTTCCAGCACCCTGCTGAGAAGTGTTGCTGCCTGGTTTGTTTCTTGAATGTTTTGAATTATTGCACTGGGTCATGCATCATGGCTGAGAGAATGTCACAAACTTTACACTTTTTTAAGGGATACATCCACCTACCCAGCCATTCAGAAGAATGTAGTCATGTATGTTTAGTTCTATTTATGGATACTTTCTTACATTAATTGAACTTAACCTCATTACTCAGCATACAATGTCATCTGATGCTCAGAGCAGTGTAATGCTTCATTTTGTGCCTTTCAGTTAAGAAATGGATTTGATTTCATTTTCCTTCTGTGGAGATTTCTGATGAAGGCAGACATGCTCAGAAGAAACATCCTGAGTTTGGACAGCATATCACCCACAGTAACTGTCTGTGATACAAATCTGCCTGAAACATCCATGCATCCCTCAAAACTAGCCTTACATGGCCATGAACTCTCAATCTCAGGGTACAAATCAATCAGAAACACTATCTCCATAGACCATGAAAGTACCACATGTTATCCAGTAAGGTAAAAATGTGGGTGGTTGTGTTGACAGCAGCCCCTTCTCTCTGATGAAGATTGGAAGGTGCCTAAAGGTGTCTCCTTTGTTTCCTTGACAAACTACTGAGAATCTTCTCAGTCTAGTGCTGTCCAGCCTGGAAGGACAAAGTGCTTCATGATGCCTCTTCTCCTATCAAGACAGTAAAGAGAAGACCAGGGATTCTGCTGTGTTGAACCTCAGCTTAACTCCTGCTGTACAATATGATTTATCCAGCTAAGAACAATTAAGAGTCCTTCTTCTTTACCCACTTTGGAAAAAAGATCAGAGATTGGCCCATCTGATCATTGTTTTCCTCTGCCATGACTCAGATGTTGCAGATATCATGTGCACACACAAGGAGAAAATCTAGTATGTAGCACAATAAGGTGTGAACCAGACTTCCCAGAAGCCTTCAGCTTACCCTTGCGCTGCTTAAAGTTTTTTTCTAATATATTATGTAACAAATGAGTCATTGGTATATTTTGCTCTTCTCTCAATTCCTCTGTTCAAAGAAGGAAATAGAAGAAAAGCTGGCATGAATAATATTTATTTTACAATATGCCATAATATGCCATTATAAAATATATTTTAATAAATGTATGATAATTATATGCTCAAACTGTAGTAAATATATTTAATATTATACATATATGGTATATATGTATAATAAAGGTATTTTTAATAAAGACATGCTATTTTTATATAAATTGTAAGGTTTTTTTATAGTTATATCCACTGATACTTTTGCTTTCTAAGGTAATTACAAGGCAATTTTATAATACTTGAAAGTTTTCAGTAAGCCCAAGTTAAAACAAATGGATTTGACAGCTGAGTTTACATGATAAAGTGTGATCCATCAGCATGGAAAACAGTAGGTGGGACTTTTTTTTTGTAGTTGCTACTTTATCTGCCAGTTGATTTTAGGTTTTGTAGTCTTAGTCAATAAATTCACTGAACTGAGTCAGAATGGTCTTATGACATTGATTCATAGTAGTATGAGCTTGCAGTATATTCAACTCAGTAGAACATCAGCAACAAGAGTTAGCTGAGGCACTGTGAAAGTCTGGTTCATAGCACACTATAAGAAACCTTCCCCTAATTATAAAGCTAAAAACTTCATCACTTTTCTTAGTCAAGATTAATCTTTAACATTTTGTGCTATTTTTTTTTTTTCATGGGTCAGCTTTACTGTTTGTGTTTCAGTAACTAGGTAAGAAAAAAAACCCCAGCAGTAGTCTGGAAGCCAAACTAGGGGATTTTTATTCTTAGTTTTTCCCTTCTGTATTTTGGGAAACTGAAAATTACAAAGCTGGCTCTGATGAGGAATAAAATATAAGTGACATGTTCATGATTACCAAAGGGAAGAAAATTTCCCTGAAAAGTCATGAAGGGGAGCACAGGTGGGCTTTGGAAAGTCCATTGACTGGGAACTATAGAGGCTAATTCTGGCTGGAAGTGACCCAAAGAAAGCAGCTGCTTTAAGTGTGACATGAAGATATTCCAACAGCAATACTGCCACTGGAAATGTCAAAAGGAGGTCTTACCAAGGCAGAACCAATATCCTTTAGATTCTTAAAAATATACATCAAAATGCAGCCTTTTGTGCTTAAAATTGTACATAAGACTACCGAAATAGTAAGGCCTCTGTTCATTAGATAAATATGGCCCATTCATGCAGACTTTCATACTGTAGCCTAGTATGAAAGATTTTATATAGTCATTTTACTCTAATATCACTGGGTACATATAATTTGAGCATTCTTAATGCATGTAAAGGAGAATCATGTTGTTTCCTGGCCTGGATTAGCTGGATGCTCGATGACACATCAAGTGTCACCAGAAAGTTGGTTTTACTCAATTTCACTTTATGGGTTCCAGTTTAATCCATGGCCTTGGTAACAGATGTTACTGATTAGTTACCAAACAGTTTAAAAAAACACAAAAATATTTTCTGAATGCTGTTGATTTACAAAGCAGCTCCATTCTCAGAGGACAGGCTTTCAGATACGACAAAGAATTACAGAAATTCTAAAAGAAAAGGCAAAATAGAACTTCATTTGAAAAATAGAAAATCAACTTCATTAGATACCTGACAAGTTAAAATCCTGTTATTAGCCTCTCTTGTGCATTTACAAAGAGTAAGCATATCCTATTTTTGACTTCATTTTGCTCAGCTAAATAAATGATCACCTTTAATTGCCTTTTGATAAGAGAGGTGCTTTTTCAGACTGATCTTAGTCTGAGCCCTGCACTATTGCAGGTAGTGTCTCACTGGTGCCTCATTCAAGCCCTTCAGTACTGCCTTCTTCCCTCTGGAATTGCTGCTGGATATCTTTTAGGAGGATTACATTTATTTTTCTCACAAATTTTATGTGAATTATTTCATTTTACAACAGGCCCACTGCCACCCTGTGTTCTGTGATTACATCCAGCTCTTTCTCCTGCTCTGCCTTTCCAGCTGAACTGCTGGTTTAAGGCAGAAATTCCTATTAACCTTCATACAATACTGTTGCCTTGTACTCCGTTTCTGTTACTCCATCTCTAAAATCAGGCTTACCTTCCTGTTCAATAATGTGATTTTCCTTGGTCTTAGGAATGATTTCTAACCTTCTGGCATCCATTAGTTTCACTATAAACCCCCTGCCTTTTGGGTCAAAACTTGATAAGGTTTTGCTAAATCCCTCAGAGTTTGTTAAAAAACCTTCCAGTAAAAATACAATTTAGAAGTGAGAGTCATATCTCACTAGTAAATGGCAACTCTGATGACTGTAATGCTACAGTCCAGCAGATGGAGGTTTGGATGCTTGTCTTAGAAAATACATAAAAAATACATATTTTCTTTTGTACAACACTGTTCCTCAAAAAGTACATTTTCAAAAACATTATTCAGTATTGGGCCCTCTCTTTTACAAGAAGTATAGCTGTCATACTTTGCCCATGCTATTGTCCCAGGCTGGACTAAGAAAAGATTTGCTTTAAAGCTGATGGAAAGTGGGTCACCTCCACATTGCTCAGTGATATCATCCCTTGGAGTAAACTGGCCATTTCCTAAACTCAAGTCTCTTGACTGAGCTTTGTGTAAAAATCCCTATTCCTGAAACACAATTACTTTGTTTTTACCATATATGAGACTTTCTGAGATGACTGACAGAAAGCAACAAGAAGACAAAGTCATCTCCTAGGAAAGCATGACATGAGCTGTGAGCTGTCGGACTAGAGTTTATGACGTGAGGCCTTTTGGAGTCCAAGACTTCCTCAGATGATTTCATAGGCAACTTTAGCATTTTGAATTGGACCGTGTCCTGTCAGTTAGGTCTGGATTTTTCTCTTGAAGAGAATTACTTGACCTGCCTCAAATATCCATCTGGGAGCAAATTCATATGTATTATCATCAGTCAGCAGAGCACAGCCTTGAAATAAAACCAAGAGCTTGCCAAAGTGACGGATCACCAAGACTGCTTCTCTGCAAAGAGCAAGTGGGCCTGTTTTGGCATGCACACCAGCATGAATTTCAAGGGACCCACAAGTCCAAGGCTTTACAAATACAGATGAGAGGACTGGAAAGGGTTAGCAGCAGACCCTTTATTTTATATCCTTGAATATTGCTTTTTTCCTTTCTCAGAAAATGTGCTTTTGTTACCATACTGTCAGGTGCTGGGCAAGTCCCATGCAGTAAGCAGAAAAAGAAGTAGGTAGTTCTGTGAAATGCCATATTTGAGTCTTATTATTACATTTCCCACTGGTGTCATCCACAGTGAGGGCCCTGTTGTTTTTGACACTGTAGAAGCATTCAAAAGCAGTCAGTGCAAAACCCAAAGAGCTAACAAAAGCAAGGAAAAATAGAGATGAAGTAATTTTCCTAGTAGCAAACATCTGGTCTGTGATCAGCCGAGAAAAGAACCCCTGTCTTCTGACTCTCACAGCAGAGCTTATTCTAGCTGACTCCACTTGCTCACTGCAGACTTATCCCCGCTGGAATAAATCCTTCAGGGACTGGGTAGGAACCAGCCCAGGGCAATTTCACACAAAGGAGCAGCCTGACATCCCTGCAGGAGGCCTATCATGGAACAGAAATTGTATGCAGAGCTTCAAAGCTGCTATAGAAGAGATATATGGCTCCATTCCTTTGCAGGCAAATAAGGAACAGGATAGGGAATAGGACAGCTTCAGCTTTTCTGTCCTACAAAAGCAATGGAAATGAGTAATTTGCTATGGGTATATTAATTCAAGGTGTTGGGGATGTTTAACAATTTCTAAAATAAATAGCTGCTTTCTAACATTCTGTGCACAGGGTTGATATTAAGACCAGTTGTGTCACATTCACTTCCCAGATTTCAAAAACCCCAGAAAAGAATTTAAGACCCTACAGGACATGCTGCCCAGTGCTGGAAGACTCTACACAAAGTTTTCCCGCATGGCATCTGATTTCAAAAGATAGTAGTGAGAGCCTTTCAGAGAGCTCTGCCACCTTTTTTTCATTTATATTCTGGCAGATCACTTGATGGTTTTACTGACTCACTTGTCTGACATGCAAGTAAGTCATAAGAGTGTCATTTTTAGTATAAATAGCTATTAGGGCTCATCTGACAAATGAGACTTGCCTAACAACATTTCATTTCCTGAAATGCAACAATGTGTAATGTTTTATAAGTTACACATGTCAGGACTGACTTCTACACGACTTACTTCTGGCTTGCTGGGAGAATTTATCCCTACCTACTTGTCAGTGGCTCTTCTCAAAAAGTTCCCAAGCCCCCAAACTGCCAGGGACTTGCTTGTGTGAAGAGCCCTGAACACTGAATTAAGCTGGCCCAAACAACTGCAAGGGCAAGACAAGAACATCCCCTTATTCCTGTGGAAAGAGATTCTGTCTCAGGCTGCTAAAATCACAAAACCACCCAGTTTATTGTGTCTTTGGATTTGCTGGCAGGGATCTATTTGAGCAATTTCCATTCTGCATCAGTTGAAATGAATCCTATTTGTCAAGACCTGCTGCTTGGTCTAGCCCAGTTTGCAGGGACTGGAATGAGCATACTCAAATATGGGTGATCTGCATTTACACAAGAGTCATCAGTCACCCAAAGTGGGCTGGCTCTTTAGACCAAATTCTCCTCTTTGCCCATAGAAGAAGCACAGCCCAGAGAGCAGGCAATATAAACATGCTCACACTGACTCAGTGATGTGCCTCAGCCATAACAGGACACACTCCTACAGGTTTCCAGGTTCTGATTTGGCTGTAGAAATAGTAATAAGACAAAATAATCAACAGTGATGGATGTGTTTACTAGGAGTGGGATTGTAACTATACACTAAGACCATAAATAATCATCAGATGTGAACTAATCACAGGCTTGTGCAAAACCTGGACAATGGATCTAGCAGTGAAAAAGTCCTTACATGGCTGCTAGAGCTCCTGTTCAGTTTTAAGTCTAAGTGATGAAAGGAGGGCCAAAGTATGTCAGAGAACCTGCAACACCATAATTACTTCAATCACATCATTTGTTTGTGTTTGCTTCTATGGCCAATGTCTAATCCATTTTTCTCAGGGTAAAGATTGGGATACCTTCCAGGTACCAAATAAATAAACCAAACATCATTCTTCCAGAAATTAGGAACTTCTTTTATCATGCTCCCTCCTACTCATCTCCTTCCTGAGGAACACAGTCCAAGAGGATATTGGAGAGTATTAGACTAAAGCTCTGCAATCAGCACTGGACTCCAGTCAGCTGCTTGGAGGATTCCAAGATTTTAGATCGAACTTATAAAATCCTGAACAGTTTTGGACCTGGCAGATGTGGGGAGGCCATTTCTTATTCAAAGATGTGGAGGTTCATCAAGATAAATACACAAGGTTAGCCCAGCAAAGAGTCCTTTATTTTGGAAATTATTTTTCAAACTTCTCTAACCTGTAGGCAGGCTATGAAGCCTGCTTTCTCTTCTCTGTGTAAAATCAGCTAGTGTGGAGAGGTTTTTCTGTATACCAGCTATGCTTTATCCCTGCTGCCATGTTTCCATTTATCAAGTAAATGCTCTAAGTATTGTATAGGTAAATACTTAAAAATAAATAACTAATTTAGTAAAATAATTTGAGTCCCTTCTTAATAGATTTTCAATTCCTTTAATTATTCTTAAGCCCTTTTTTGAGACACTTTTAGTACCTTTCCCAAGATACAGTTACAATATATATAGTATTCCAAAGCAGGCTGTTATACTGACCTACATGTATATATTTTTTTCATATTCTCCAGCCCATTCCATAAACACTCTAGAAATGTCTTTGTTTGTTTGTTTGTTTGTTTGCCTGTTTTTACCACAGCTGCAGTCTGACAGAGGCTTTCTTTGTGCTGTACACAGTCACGTCCTCTTGTCTTTCCTGGACTGACAGAGGTGAATCAGAACCCTGTAAAGGTATTTTCAAGTAGATTGCATATTCCTCCTGCATGTATTGTCATTGATCTCCTTGTGGCATCATTTTACCCTTTTATCTAAATCTCTCTGTAAATCTCTATATTGAATCTGAACTTGTTCAACTTAAACAACTTTGTCCCATTTGCACACTTTGCACTCAACTGCTCACTTCTTTCTCCAGAGCTGCATTAACTTACAGTGGAAGCAGATTAGCCTTTTTAGGCAGTACACAATTCCTATTTTTCCCCAGAGCCAAAAACATCCAGTTCAACGAACCAAGTAACATACATTCTGGTGCTTGCCCAGCCATGGGTAAAATAGCCCCAGAGTATAAAATTCCAGCTCTGAAGAACTTTTTTCTGTAGTGAAGCTCTCTGGTGAAGGTCAGATCTGGTGACTGCACAGCAATGGCACGCTGATGTGCCCCCACAAAGTTCTTTCTGATAAATAGTTTAGAGACTTCCATAATAAGGACAGGTTTAGTGGAAGAATGGAGTACAGGAAGTTGGAAGGGATGCAAAATCTTCCCTTCTTTCCTATCAGTATGATGTGTTTTTATGACTGTACACAATTTTGATATTAAAGATATTCAGTCCACAGCGGTTCTATTAATAGCCACAGCTCCAGTGCCTGCAGCAATTAATTGAGGATCTCACTGGACTAACTAGTGGTATTGCTTAGATAAAAAAAAGGGATGATTTCTTCTCCTGCCCATCATCATTCCTTACTTCTGGAATACAGAGGTTGTATAAAGACCCTGCATAACATCTTTTCCATGCACTTCTTACAGTTATGTGGTTTTCCTGTCTTGTCAGCCTGCAAGATATCTCAGCGACTGTCTTGGGAAAAAGACTTTTTGGATTCAGATCATTGTCTTTTATCCTGAGGCATTCCTGGATTTTCATTTTTTAATGACCAAAAGCACCTACAAAGAAATTGTCAAACAATTTTTCACCTGGGGAAAAAAACGACCACAGAAAATAGTTGCTTTTGCTTGAAATTGTTTAAATGTCATTAATAGTACTGATTTTCTGTCCTTTGGAAGCTTTATCACTAAAAATACAGAAACATCAATGCTTACTTAAAAAACTGGTAACTGTCACAAAAATCTAATAATAAACTAAAGTTTGGAAACATTTTTTTCATAAAACAAAACTTTATCACCATTGAGTGTTGACAATAGATTAGATATACTCCTTCTGGACAACTCCTGTATGGTCCCAGCTTCAGTGACATCAGACATTCCCTCAACTCCTCCATTTACATTCCTGCTTTAAATTGGTCTCTACAGAGGCAACAATGCTTCATGCAAGGAAAAGCTCAGCCTAGTGCCATGTTGAGTCACCTGAGCTACCTCAAACTCATTGAGGGACAACATCAGATCCCTGGTGAGCTTTCTCCACAAACTCTCTACCACAGGTGGGTTATCATATCAAAGTGCCTCTATGCCCTTTTGAACATGCCTGTTGTCTGCTCAGCCCTGTGTCAGCACGTTAGACAGACACGTGGTTCCCATGAGAGGTTTAGTTTGCTGAGCTTCTTAAAGACTGGAGAAGAACAGAGTCAGAGGGAGCACTGACACTCCAGCGCCATGTTCTCAGCCTGCAAAGCACTTTAGGGCTCAGCACCTCACTACAGGCCAGGGGAACAGGAGCCACAGCCATGTAATTCAGCAGGAAAGAAGAAGAGAAAATTGTACCAAATCTGTGAAATTGTAATGTGACACTGATGAATACTTGTGTACCTGCAATACTAGGCATAAAAAATTAGGTCCAGGGGGAAAGTGGTAAATTTAGCTATATGTCATAGTGCTTGATTTGCGGCCAGTGTTTTTCAGTAAATCTTAGTCAAGGTGGAAAACTTGCTTGACAACCATCATTCCTACTTCCCAGAAAGGGTTATGCTGTTGTCCTTACCCAGCAGAGCCACTGGCGAGCCATCCTGTGGTGCAGCCAGCAAAAGAACAGTCCAGAACAGCCCTTTTCAGTTCTTCTGCAGTTGCTAAGCGAGCACTCAGGTCAACACAAGCTTTCTCAGCTTCAACTAAATCCAGTCCCTGAGAGTTGTTCTTGGACTCAAGTGCAAACACTTTCCCTGCAACACCAAGAAAGGACATGTCATCCATCATGGAATTGTACTCAATATGTATTCAACAGAAATATTGCAAATAATCACAAAATAAAGCCTTTGTGCTTTTACTAAGTTTATTTTAATGGGCCACCTACTCTTTGGAAGGCATAATTTAATCAAGACTGTTAGGTATCCTTGTTTTAGCTTTTCTGTTAATTTTGTCCATCAGCAGAAAAGCAAGTCATTCCTAACTCAGAGAAGAAGCCTGCCTTGCCTCTGTAGGTCTGTGCTTAAGGTCTGGAGAGAGAAAGCATGATACTCTTTCATATGCACATGTAAAGTCAAAGTTGGAAAGAACACCTCCTGTAGGCTACTAACACCAGAATCCACTGCTAAACATTATACAGTTACTCTATAACAACTACATCTATAAAGCAAGCACATGCCTAAAGGCCAGTATTGCAGCCCCATCTTCCACATCAGAAATAGATTTATACTTATTCTCTAAAATCAATATTATGCCATTCTGTGACATCTTGTGTCTAAATGCAGACCACTTTGTTATCATGCCTTTTTGGAAAGACAGACAAAATTTTTTATTAATGGAAGGCTTTTTTTTTTTTTTTTGAATGAGCATGAGAACATATTTAGTGTAACAGTTTTTTTGTGTTATTTTTATTTTCAGTTAAGTTTATTTTACTTTAATTTATCTAGTACTGGGAAAGCTGAAAGGGTGAAAGTTAGAGGTTTTGGCAACTGGGAACAGGTCAGTTGGGGTTTTGGCAATGAAGCTTGAGAAGTTACTGGGTTGTGGAATAAATATATTAGCTGGCTGCTCCAGAAAAAGAAATAAACAATGAGACAGTTTGCAGCTGACATTAAGTTGCCATAACTATCTTTTTTTCTGATGATAACATCCCTCAGAATACCTTATAGGTTTCAAAGGTACAGACTGAGATAGCTTGCAGGTGCAGGAAGAAAATTATTAAGCACTGTTCACTCAGTAAATGCCTGGAAACACTTATTTATGTCTTATTTCCAAAGTGGATTAGTGGTAGTGGTTATACAAGTGCATAACTTCCAGCACATACTGAATGTTAACTACGTAGCCAGCTTCACACTCATAGGAGATATTGACAACTATTGGGAATCCTTCAGTGCTGCCCTCACCACATACAGTTTCAGCAAATTGGTAAATCTGATTCTAATCCTAAATACCAGGGGCTTATACAAGGTAGGCCTGCCCCCAACAGCTTTCTGTTCTCACCTGTGCACAACTAAACCCACTAGAAGGATCATAGTCTTTACATCAAAAAATGTAAAGTTTCCCTCAAGTAAACATGTCATTTGTGCTTACATTAGCCAGCAAGGGCAGACGAGGCCCAGCAAAGACTCCTGCTTTGGCAGGAATTATACCTGTGCACAGCAAGAAGTCATCCTGATTTGGGCACATGACAATTTAAATAAGTGGGACAAACAGCTACGAGAAGAAACAGAAACTCAGAGTAACCAGTGTGATTTTCCTAAGGCAGTTAACAGTAGCTGTCCAAGGAATACAGCCAGAAACACTGGTCAGTGTGACAGCCACTAGGTTACATTGTCTTTAGATTCTCCACTGTAATCAATACCATTCATTAACTGCAATTAGAACAGGGGGTTTTATACAAAGTAGTGAAAGCAGCAAGCCTCTACATCCCTCAGTACACAAACATCAGGATTCTTTACCACATGTCCCAAACAATGTACATGACACTACTGTAGCTCCTGTTTCCTAACCCACAACAGACGCAGTGAATGTGCATGGCCTAGGGAGAGAAACCATATAAGCAGAAAGATGATGGTTTTGAACAACCATTCTTAAGTTGCAAAACAACATTCTCTCCTAAAGGAAAACAGAGATTAAGTGTAATGCTTTACTAAGATTTTGTCCCAAGTAAAAGCCTGTCTTTATTCTACACTTCACCCTTTGACTGTCAGGACTGAGATGCATCATCTAAGACGTAGAGGGCAAGTTTGCATAGCATCTGACTTAAACTGTAGATGTTATTTTGACATGGTATAACCCTTATTTTCCAGCTATTAGTATTTCAGTTAGAAGCCTTAAAGAAAAGAAAATCATCAGGCATTGAGTTCCATTGAGATATAATTAGAAGAAATTAGGTTAATTATTTAGGCTTTTTACCAGTAAGCAACAGTTACATTTTTAAGGGAATTTAGCTACCCAAGATGGGCACTGAGACAGCTTCCCTTGACTACTGTTATGCTGTTGTTTGCTAGTACTTAAGATACATTAACTTTTTACTAGAACCTACGAAGATGCTGTCAAAACATTGTGTTGTCCTTTGAAAAGGTACCTGGGCTGTTCAAATTATATAAATAAGTGAATTATAAGGTAAGCTAGGGAAGAATTACTGGTTGGGAAGTTACAGTGAACTACTTTATAGGAAATTCTGGTTTGCCAGAGGTGGGTAGAGAAGGCCAACCTGTTTACCAGACTAACCTGTGAATCTTCTTCAAAGTTTAAGAAGCTCTGTGGCTATCTGCCCAGTTTTCAAGATGTGCCCTCTGGTTTTGTCTGTTTTCTTACTTAGAAAATATAATAGCAAGTCAGGTTCACTTATCAGATGCTTGACCAAGGAATAGCTGGATCCTCAATATTCTGAGGTGTGTCACATTACTGAGGGGCATTGACAGGAAAAAAATACAGGAGATATGCTAGCTTGGTAAAAGGAAAAACACAAAAACACATCAAAACAGGAAATCCCCTTAAACAAAAAGACTACAACATTGAATTCTGCACCTTACAGTGTCATGGCTAACATACACAAGGTATCAATATATAGAATATTTATCCCTTTTTATCTCAGGTGGTATCATTTTCGGTCTAAGGGGATCTAAGGGTCCTGGCTAATTATTAGTAACATTTTTATTGGTGCTAGATAAAAGGTTTCTTAAAAAAGGATTTTCTCCCATACTTGATGACATAGCAGTCATTTTTTTATAGTGGGGTTGTTGAAATCAGTCTTATCTCTGAGACAGTATCAAGAGAGGTGTTGTCATTTTGTTTTAAATATGAGACTGTTCTGAATTTCCATAAGACACAGGATGAAGGATCGTGTCTGCATGAAAAATGTAGTATGCCTTTGATTGTGGTACCTTTGAGCAGCCACTGTGGCTGAGCTCTCTGTCAACTCTGTCACTTCATATCTGCCCTGTAACATTTGTTTCCCATAAAGCTTCTACCCCCTGCAGAGGGGTGGAAATTCAGTACCAAAACTCTACACACTTTCCTGAAGCTTTTCTAAACAAAGCAAATCCCTTTGATTTAAAGATCAAGCTAAAAATCCATGCAAAGTAGTATTTCTCAAGATGCTTGCTGAACATGTTGAGTTCAGCAGGTTCAGAACAAAAAATATCCTTGTAACAGTAAGGTTGTTTTAGATTCCCATTTGAAACAAGTGATAAAGCTTTTAACTTCAATGATGAGGCATAAAAAATATGACATCATTCTTCCAGCTGTTATTTGTCAGTGGGATTCATAGTTCACATGAAAAATTAATGCTAGAAACAAAAGAGATTCTCTCTTTAATAACTAGCTTATATTAGATTGCTAGCCTCTACCTTATCTGATCCTTATTATTACAGAATATTGATTATATTTTGATATATTGACAATGTTTTAGTTATTTTTTGCAATAGATTAATATAATTTTTACTTAAGAGTACCCGAGTGTACTCTGATTGAAAACATACCCACAGATGCACAGATCTCAGACCCTCTAGGAAGGATTTTTATCACCTTGCTCAATTCCTGCATAAATAGACTGTAGATTTCCCCCTGTAATTCCACCATCAAGTCCAAAAATTCATGGTTGAACTAGAGCATGTCTTTTCAACATGCATCCAGTCATGATTCAATGCCTCCAAGTAATGGAGAATTTACAGCACACTTTATAGCAAACTGTTCCAGTGGTTTCATTACTCTTACGCCACCTTATTTCCAGCTCCAAATTTTCCTAAACTCAGCTTCTAAAACGTGATCCTCCTAATGTTTTCAAGACTTAAGTGACATCTACAATCAGATATGTGGAAGTGCAAAAAAAGGAGTTCTTCAAAAATAAAACCAATCCAAAAGCTGCTTCTTCATTTTTCGTGGAAGGTCAGTAAGTTTAGCAGAATTCCATTGGTTATCAAGAAGGTAGTTTGGCCAGTTTATTCTTTTTAACAGATACAACAAGAAGTTCTTCTGAAGTGCATGGTTACAGCTCAAAGCCCACGGAAATTAGTTCAAATTTCTCCATGTCTTCATCAGGATTTGCATTTTACTTGAAGAAGGAATATAAGACTGCATGGTAAAATATACTTTGAAGGAAGAATGTCTCTCAAAAAATAATACAAAATGAAAGCACTTTAAAAGACATGCCCAGTGTGCTGAGCTCAAGACATGACACTTCCTATTTCAAAGAATAAAAAGTAATCCATTTCAACCAAATAAATTTGGTGAAAGATGTGCAAATGTGGAGTCCATTTCAAGTAAAAATTTTTACTTGAATGTTAAAAATTTTAAATTGAGGTAAAAGGGAGCAGAGAAAGGGAAGGTCACTTCTGTACTTTGAGAGCAATGTAATTTCCATTTCTATGGCTATATGTAACAATGCAACTTGATTGCAAGTGTAATGGTGGAGGATCCAGAAACTCTACAGTTGCAGATAATTTGGCTAATTACCAGTTCTACCTAGAGTTCACAAACATGGAGTTTATTTCTGTGAAAAACAAAAGTGAATGATGTCTTATTCAATTTTAAAAAATATTACACCAACAGAAAAACAGCAAAATCAAGAGGTCACCTCTGAGTTCGCCCTCAGCTAAACTCAGTTTGAGCCTAGATTTTGATTTTGCTGCACGCTTTAAGATCAAATAGTTGGAATTGTTCATGCAAGAATATGTGTTGTTTTGCAAGTGGGAGACTGAAATTTGTAGATACTTGCCACTGAAACGTAAGTATCTAGAGAAAGCAGAAGAGAAAAAACCATACTTTTTTTTTTTTTTTTTTTTTACTTTAAAAAGGATGCAAACCAAGCCAAATTAAATACTCTAGTAGGGGGGTTTCCCTACTTTGGATGTCATCAGTTTCTAGTTAGAGGCACGTCTCTCAGATCCTCACCTACTTGAGCCCAGCTTCCTGGATTCTAGATCCTTTCAATTGCAACCTCTGCAGTCACTACACATGGTCACTACTGATGACTGGTGTGACCCACAGGGCTTCATGTAATCCAAATTTAGCCAACAGACCAACTCCAGTTTGACACAATTACTAAAGTTTTGGAATCAGCACATTCTTTCAATTCAGAGGTGTCTCAGTATGGTAGATTAATTGCCATCACCCTCTCCTAACATGCTCTGTCTCAGAGCAAGTACTCTGCAGAAAAGAATGGTTCATACTTGTGGATATTTTAAGAGCTGTGAAAAGACAAAACAGAGAGGTAAAAAAGCAGAGACAACTCCTGTGCAGGATGCAGGAAGTCACATCCTTGTTCTCCTATTCTAGCGCAAATGGAAAATAACTAAATCCCCTGAATTTGTACTGATACAATTCAGAACTGCCACAATAACCCTTATTATTCTCCAGTAACTGCACTGGCAGTAGCACATTATGGTACATCAGAGCAGGAGCAAGCCCTTCAGGAGCCTTCTGTCCAGCTGACCTGGACCAGAACAGCTTTGAGCAAGCACGTTACAATCAGGAAGAAAAAGCTGCAAAGTGAAACAAAGCTGTATTTTATTTCTGCATTTGCCTGGGTCTTTCTGGAGCCTATATGTGCTACAGCAATATGTACCATGGTAAATAATGGTCAAAAGAGATCAATTAAGCTCTGAAGCTTTACACCTTCACCAGACCTCAATGGTCACTAATTTTATTGCCTGCTCTCTGTCATTACTTTTGTGTGAGATAATAAAGTGAAAGTCTTCCTTAGGGAAATATATTGCAGCCAGTTTCAGAGGTTTAACTGTAACAGGGGCCAGTCTGAATTTCACAGGTTTTTTATAAGGCAAATTCAAAATCTCTTTAGCAGTTTGCAACACAGTCAGATACTTTCAGTTAAAAATAACAAATACACAAACACTTATGTGTCACTCAGAATGGTCCATTGGCACTTAAGTGACATTTGCATCTATTAGAAACTAGCACAACTGTATTTTCACCTACAACTTAAAAAATGAGAAGGTGGTTTCTGACTGGATCGGGCCAGAATCTGCTACAAAAAGAAAGTATTAATCCTGTTTCATACTCCCAGATCTTCTTAAAGCAGTAAATTTTAAAGCTGACGTAGAGTGTTTTCTTCTGTTTTAACCCAGATGGTTTATAGGACAGTGTTACAGTTGTTTGCTTGAATATTAATATTAGGAGAATCCTCTGAAGATCAAGTTAATAGCAGACTTACACATCTTTCATGATATTACATAGAATTTAAACAAAATTGCAAACCATATTATTTTAATAATGCTTTACAATTGTAAAGTACTTCAGATATTCTACCTTTTAATTCTATAAATGTTTTACCACATGTGAAGTAAATTTGACAAACTGTTGAATGAAAATTAAAATCTGTCATGAACTCTGCCTTAAAATGATCTCCAACATTTTTTTCCTTTCTCTTTTAGAAGATACCTGTTTAGGAATAAAGAAGTTAGTTAAGTAAATTTTATGGAAATAATAAATTGGAAAGTGGCCCTGAAAAAAAAAAAAAAGGGATCTTCAGGTGAAGCATTCTTAGCAAGGGAAATTATTATTCTTGTCCTGTGTCCTTGAGTCCTGTGAAGAATCCTTTTTCATGGATATGTTTTTCTCCCCTCTCCTGATTTCAAAGGCATTTTGCTAGGGAAGGAGTGCATCCTAAAACAGTATCACAATTTTGCCTACTGCAACATGGTGAAGTTGTCTGACATATTTCTTTTCCTTTATGCTTAATGAAATGTAATTCTCTTAAAATTCCCAAGACAGGGTTCTGTTATATAAATGGCATTTTACTCGAAGCAGTAGAAACATACAGGCAAGATTAATTTTCTCCCTTTCCTTTGCCATACTTTGCCATCAGCTGAAAGAAGTCTAAGTTAAGCAAGAAAAATACTCTGAGAACAAACAAGAAGAGATTTTTATTGCCCTATAATATTTAAGATCTGTTCTCTGGAATAACGCAGCAAACATCAGTGGTAAAGGATTAGGGTATTGAAAAAAAAAAATTCTGAGATTGGGCATAAATCTATCGCAGCTGTGAAGGTGGAAAAATGTGAACATTCAGTGTTGCTCTCCCAGGAAAAGACATAGTTGCTACAAAAGTAAGTTGTGTTTTGGTTAAGACAAGTTGGTCATCATTATCACAAGCTGAATCATTAAAAGGGCAGCATGCTACTGCAACCTTTCAAGGGAAGCAGCTGTACAGGATTACCATTAGCGAGCAAAAAGTCCCATTTCAGAGTAACTGGTAGCTGGTGCTTCAGCCAAATCCATGTTCTGATCCCATCCCTCAGCAGTGAAGTGCAGATGAAGCTCATGTGCAGAAAGGTGAGCAGTCATCTTCCGTGTGTGTGGCACAGAACAGAGGAGGTTATCAAAGTCTTTAGCTTCTTGGATTCCCTTCCTCAAGTACCTGCCCATATAAAGTGACACAGAGAGGTATCTGAAGTGGGCAGATGGGAAAGTTCTTCGGAGAAAAGGTAGTTTGAATTATAAGAAAAGGTCTCCTAAAATACAGCTGAGTCTTCTTAGTTGTGTTCTGGCTTTGTTTCATTATTCTTATTTCCTCTGGAAAAGTTCACTATCCTGTCATTTTGTTGTAATAAAATAATCTTAGCCTTCTGGGATCTTATTTCCTTTCTCTGCTTAACCCCAGGATATTTGTAGAGTCTCAAAAACCTCTGAATCAGAAGTTTCCTAACGCAAACCGGGGCGTGTATTTAAGCTTCTTATTAAAAAAAAAAAAAAAAAAAAAAAAAAAGTTGGTTTGGGATTTTTTTTTTTTTTGCAATACACATTTCAACATACAGCTCTCATTCCAGCCACAGCAACCCAGCCCAAACTGAATGGGAGACTCACCATCAGCCTGAACATAGATGATCTGAAGCATGAAGAAGACAGACCCCACACCCTGGAGAAAGGTGAGAGAGGATCTCTGGTAGCCTGGAGCCATTGCCCTGCTTGCAAAGCCCTCAGCCGCAGGAGGTTGGCTGCCGAGGCTTTTTCTCTCTCCTCCTCTGCACTTTCGCAGCGGGGTCTGCGGTGATGATTTCAAGGAGCACTTTCCCTCGGCGGGATCCTGCGTCTTGGGTTTGCACTGAAGGCGGGAGGGGTGGAAAAAGAAAGAGGGAGGGAGAGAGGAATCCTTGGCTTGGCTAGTGTGAAGGGGAGGGGAAGGTGGGGGGGGAGATGTCCAGCCAGCTGGGGTTGGGGAGAGGCTTTATCCAGCCCAGTCTGCGGGGCAGTGCACACAGAGAACCGGTGTGAAAAGTCACATTATCCTGCCGGTAAATACCTAATGGATCGTGATGGAAGAAATGTAAAAGCCAGGAGGGAGAGAGAAAGGGGGGAAAGGACAAGCAGCGAGAAGTAATCCCTGGCTGAGAGGAGAAGGGCAGCTACATAGCTGCTGCTGGTACACGGTGAGTTTGTGGGCTTAGCTGTTCATCTCCAGAGGGATGAGCACAGACATGGGGAGTGTTTTCCTCTCCACAACACAAAATCAGCCAGCAGTGCCTTACTGAGGTCAGTGGCTGCTGCAGTAAGAGTGATGGTGTCCAGGTGAGGGCTGAGGAGAAGTGCCAAATGGCATGGGACTCTGGTGACCAAGCCTCCCTGAAGAACATCACTGGGATGGATTAATCCAGCTATTTCAGATTCCAGCTTTGGGATGAATCTTTCTGATCTGTTCCTTTATGAAGACATTGAAGCAGGGGTCCATCAGCTGGTGTCTGTCAGCACTCCTGGTCCAGATGAATAGCCTTGGTTAGGCTTGAACCCTCTGAAAGCAGCTGATGGAGTTCCTGGTTCCCACTGGCACTTACAGAACAGACATCTGTCCCTCATTCTCATTTGTCTTATATTTGTCCCAGCACAAGTCAAAAGAAACCCCCACAATGAGAGGAAACATACTAGTGGTGATGGTAGGACTTATTTAGCTAAATATATAAACTGAATAGTTTTGTGTTGCTGTTGGAACTCAGCAGGGTTCAGAAATGTTGTTTTCATATTCCCATCCTATTTTGCTTTTATTTCAGCTTCTTAAAATTTTTTCCCTTAGAAATTTGAAGCTGGGCAGAAACATTCAGTCTGGCAAGAAGCTCTAAGCCACCAGGAACAGAAATAAGGAGCTGATCCTTCTCACTGCCAGGAGCCCTGGTGTCCTACAAGGCGAGGTGATGGTAGGCAGTTGCAGACATCAACTGAGAATGATGAACCTGCGCAGTGTTGGTTTTGGTCTCACAAAAAAATATTCAAGCTCAGGAACTCCTTTATGAGAAATTCAAGGAAGCAAGTAACACCATAGCACTAGAAGTTTTAAAAATACCTACATCTGATGAATTTGGGAAGATAATGCTCTGATCCTGTTGACTTTGAAAAAATGGTAGCCTTCTTCCTCTTCTGTATGCCCATCTCTGACATATGAATGTACTTGCTGAAAACTTGCAGATAGGTTTCAGGTAGCTTTGAATTTTTTGTTTATCCAGAGAATAGGAAGGGCAGCAGAGTTATTTTTTGCTTTGCCTTGCCAGTCTAACTGGTAAGAAATGCCTTCAAAATGAGAAGGATGGGAAGTTCCTTTCTTACTTCTTCCTTAACATAGGATGGTTGGTGTAACACGACTACAAAAGCGCATTTCATTTCAACAGAAACTCTAAGCTCTANTGAGTGCCTCCAGCCACCTGTGAGCTGCACTGCATGGAGACCCAGGAATACTACAGGGCCAGTGGCAAGAGGACTTTGGCCCCAGCAAATTTATAAGTTGCCACCTCGCTGGCACCCAGCACATGGCTTGGAGTTTCCTTCCTCTTGCAGAATGGTGCTCCAGCATCTCAGCTTTCGTTTTCAAAGGGGCACATCCAGTCCTCCCATTTGCAAATAAACCCTTGCAAATATGGGAGAATGAGGTGTCACTCTGAGCTGCAAATGCTCCAAGCTAGCAGTGGGGAATATACAAGACCATGGTTGCAGTGTTTGTCATGCTTCCAGCATTGAAATTACTTTGTGGTTTAATTTACCAATCACCTGATATTTTGACTTTTGTGTCTCAGCTTCCCTCTCCAGCTATTTCCTAGAAGTCTGTTTAACTGCATTCTCAGGTATGTTCCCTGGACCTTAAGGCACCCTAATTTCTCCTTAGGTGTTAGCTCTGCCCTCTAGTGCTGTGGGAGACACGGGGACTGGGTGTTGTGTCACAGAGCCATGGCTGGTGCTCAAAAGCTGACTGGTCAAACGCTAAACTGCCAAAAACTTGCATGTTGACTAAACTGACTTGACATTTTTTGTGCCTCCTGGGAGTGGATTACTAGTCTATTTGTAATCATTTAAACAGCAGACCTCTTAAATACAGCTTGCCTCAACCCCAGCATTTTACAGCACTGACTGGTTCAACTAAAATCTATTTATTGCTCATTTTTGTGGCTCAACCTGTGGCTCTGATCCACCCCACAGGTTCTCAGCTGCTGGAGGTGTGACCAAGTGCTGTGTTGAGCAAAGGCAACTGAGACAGTTCTTCACCTCAGTGCCTGGAATTCAAGGTCACAGTGGAAGGAACAGCTGAGCCAAAGGGAGCTCAGGGCTCTGCTGAAGCAGAAGGCTTTTATGGCAGACTGTCACAGTAACCAGGCATGGTATAGTCATGAAATGTGAGTTTTGGCCTGGATGCTTTGCAGTTTGCAAACCTTATGCAAGAACTTGTGATAGTGCCTTGCACTCAGCCAGTAGTATTTTTAAGTGGAGTTTTGTGCAAACTCTAAAGTGCTAGGTTTTCCTAATTCCACTTGGGGAAAATGACATTGCTCAAACATTCTGTAGCAGTTAGGATAAATCTGCCATGTTTCCTAACTCAGCAGAACTGAGTACAGGGAATCGAAAGCAAGGCTGTTGATATCAATACTTGAAATGCCTACCCACCTTGCACAAGCCAAGCATGCCATTACTAAGGTCACTGTAAAATTTTGGTTAGATAATAAATAATAGGAAAATGGGAAATGCCGAAGAAACTTTGAGTCTTTCTTGTCATAGCTGCTCATTCATACTTGGGAAGAAAATAATGTTCCACCCTCCCCATCTTCTCTTTTCCCTCATGTTTTCAAGTCAGACATCTTTCACACCGCTCCATCACCTTTCCAATATATACGGGTACTTGAGAAGCATGGAACTAAGCATTTGGGAGCATAAGGCTTCTGAGTGATATGTAAAGATCATTGGAAGAATTAGTATAACAGAGACTAGATCAGAAAAGCTCATGCAGATGCAGATGTTTCCAAGCTACTGTGGGAGTTTGGAGAATTGAAGCATGGAGAAGAGGATAGAAGGAAAATTATCAAGGAAGGAACTTTTATAAAGGATAAAAGGATAGAAGGAAAATTTTCCTCTTAGTCTAGGGAAGCCTGATTTCTGTTTTCTCAATTCCCCCACCTCCACCTTTTTAGAAAACATGTTTATCAGATTCCTTTCAATCTCTTCTCCTTTATCTTTTTGCATCTTTCCTCCAACTCTTCAGCTTCTGAGTCTCGTGCTGACACTCATCTCTTCTGGGGTGGGATATGTGGCTGTGTGGGGCATGTCAAATACCCAAGCAACTTATATCAGCAGACCTACCTGCCAAAAGTTTTACAATGATGAGAGTTCACTTTGGGAGCATCATCTTGTATCTTCTCCCTTTCAATGTGCCCTTCAGTTTGTGTCCAGAAAACGGATGAACAACATTCAAACCACGTTCACGCTCCCTGCCAAATATCGTCCAAAACATCTAAAGTTCATTATACTTCCATCCTTGTAGTTAGTCCAGTAGTCAGGAGCTGACTAACAACTGAGCTACTGTTAAGGCAAACCCCACAACCCCCTAAAGGTGATGAGGGTTGGGAAATAACACAATTTGTGCAAGAAAATATAGTCTTAACAGTCTATGAGTTACTGTTAGCCCCTTGAACTGGTCAGCTCTTGCAAATGGGTTTGAGTTGAATAATGTAAGGAACTGTAATTGGTGTGTCCACAAATGCCAGGCTACTAATATTGCAAACATACAAAAATAGTCGTGGATTATTATTAGTTAAAAAAACCCTGAAAATATAAAAATATTGTCATGTTAAATTTAAATGGACATCAAAACATGCACTTTTAACAGTGGAAGTAGGCAGGATATTTTTGATATTAAAATATTTATTTAGAAAATAAAGGCCTATTATCCCTCATTTGGCTAAAAAAAAAAAAAAAGGAAAAATCAACACTGTGTGTCCTCAAAGAACTGATCATTTTAATTCCCTAAGAAGAAGGAAATAACTCTGCTCCTTGGACAGTCCAGGGGTTGAGTAATTTATTTTTTAACATATTAATCATATATTTCATTTGCAAACGAAACTGAAATCTGCCGTGAAGTTTGGAACATCTGCAATCTGTAATGGCACAAAGAAGCTGGGAGAAGAGAATTGGAACAGAAGCTTTTTGTGTGTACGTGCATTCATGCACGCTCACCCACATGTGTGGGTGGGTGTGCTCGTGTGGGTGTAGGAGAAGGAGGGAGGAAGAGAAGAAAGGAGAAATATTTTCACCAGTTCTTTATTTTTGCAACTCAGGAGCTGGCAATAGTTGATTTCCAGGCATGGATCTGATGCTACCTAACTCATCATATACTGATAATGCCAAAATTACATAGGTGGCTAAGGCTTCCCACTTGGAGAACTTGTGTATTTTTTCTCTGTGCCTCATGAGTATGTGATACGTTTCATTACATATATGAAAAAGATGCTCTAAAGAATGAAATTAAGTTAGATTTAAAGTTCAATACTTGCACAAAAAAAAGTCTGTGAGCTAGGAAGGTTATATAGCAAAATATATCTGATAGACTATTTTAATAAATAAACCAGTATTTATTATACAGTAAATGTCATTTAATTTCAGTAGCTGAGGTACTGCTGTCCAAATTACTCTGCTAAAAGTCAATTTTAAATCATCAATGAATTACTGACCAACACACATTGCCTGAAATAAGTCCTGTCTCAATCTTGTTTGCTCTTCAGTTATAGCATATTTATCAAGCCATCTTTTCTCTTTATTTGCCTGATCTTTTTTGGCCTTTGATCTATTTGTTCCCCTTGCAGAACATAACCAGTACTTACTACTAAGCCAAGGAGTCTTAAGGGAGGAGAGATGAGAGAGAGCTTTGCATGTGAATGCCAAGTGCAAATATTCTGTGCCTCTGTGTGCAATAGAGAGAAGTTAATGAAAATTCAAGTTTTCTGTGTTTTGATCTTTTACAGGTCAGAGTTGTATTGATAGCCATCTTAGATTCTTATCCAAAGCACAGAAGCAATGCTTCTCTGGTTATATATTCAGCACTCAGTGAGAGCACTTCCTTCCGGGTAGACTGTATACAAGGAGACTTCTTCTAATTTTGGCTTTGCATTTGAAATCCGGGGTGGGGGAGGGAAATCCTGACATTTACAAGGTTAAATATGGCTCATCAACTACAACAAAGTTAAATCCAACCTCTCTAACTAGATAACACTTTAATTACTCTTCATGCCATAGGGACGTGGGATACGTGGAGTGGCTAAGCAGGTACTAGATGTGACACATCTATTTCACAAGCTGTAAGAGTAGATGTTACATCTACTCAGAACATGTTATGGCTTATGTTATAGAAATCTTACAAACTCACTGACTTATTTAAAAGAAGATGGGAGGCAGTTCAATGTACATTAAGTAGGACAGCTCTGATTTTTGGGGCAGAGAGAGAAACATAAAAGAGAGCAGTGGAAAGACAATTCTACATCACATGAGAGGGAGGGATAAGAATGCTACTGGAGACACAGTAGCAAAAATATACAGAACAGTAAAAGGGGAAGAAATTCTAAAATACAGAAGAACCTTCTACTTTGAAGAAATAGCCAGACTTCTGTGTTTTGCTGAATTGTTCCTTCAAATCTTTTGCAAGTCATGTATCACATGTACTCGGGCTATCAAAAATCAGACTGTGATAGCCCTCAGCAGAGTTATATACCTGCTAAAGAAAGCAAATTATGCCGATTTAGTTTCAGACCTAAGAATTTGAAGAGTGTCCCTTCAACCCATCTCTCTAAAAATCTCAGAATTTCAAGTTAGCTTGGCCCTCTAGAAGACACATATATGCAGAACTACACAAGTGTGTAGCATTTAAAACGTTGAAAATACCTGGTCTCCGAAGGTCCACCTGCTGCTGCCCATTTACTTTGGCAGGGATAATCCTTGGTTAAATATTGGCATGACTTTAAATAATTAATTAGAGATACATAGCTATTTATAGCTATTTACAGATTCCAGAGCTCCAAAGCAGCTGTCATACTGAACAACAGGTATAGGCAGAATTATCTTTGGTCTTTGTTAGCTTTGCTTTCTCCTCTTAAATCTTTCCCATGGTGAGTATTTCCATCTTCCTGCTTCATCGTGGTTTCAACCTTCACCTTCCTTTCTCTTTTTTGCTTCCTTTAGTTCATCCCCTTCTTCCCTAGCTCTCTGATCTCACATTTTTATTCATACTAACTTGTTCACTTTCTTCTTCTGCTGTCCTACCCTAGACTACAGCAAACAAAACATAGGGCAAACAAGATGAAAAATTTCACCTCTAGTAAGCTTATTGCATATCTTAGGCTATTTGGTACATGAAACCTTAGCATAAGGCTAGGGCTGGACTTGAGAAATAGTCATTTTTATTTGGAAAAGAGAAAGCAGCTTTCTAGCACACATGGTTTCTGAGAAAACATTATCTGAGTGTACCCTGAAGGCTAAGAAACCAAAGGCAAATAAAAGCAACCTCAAACTGATTATTTTTAAGCCAGAAGGCAAATAAAAAGGAACTCAAAATTGATTATTTCTAAGCCACCCTCATCACGTATGATTTTGGAACACTTAGCACTGGCAACAGTGCAGCACAGATCAAGCAGAGGATTTGCCAAAAATCAGCCTGAGCTTTCTCCATATATTTGCTTCCTCTTCTACTCTTACCTTAAATCGTAGTGCAAGATTTTTAGGACTGACTGTTAAAATCTACTGCCTGCAAATTAGCAGTGTGCACCCTGAAAACTGGTGAAAAGAAGAAGTGGCAATTGAAATAAGGAATAGAGGAATTATGTGATTGTTTTGTTTCCTCCTTTCTCAATTCCCAAGTGTGGATGGGGTCTGAGTCTGGCCCTGAAAACAATGTACTCTTCTGCATCATTTCCACGGAGCGTCCCCCAGGCCACTTGGCCTCTTGTGATTTCAGAGACCAAATGCTGGCAAAAAAGAGTGGTAGTGTGACAACACTGGAAAGTGATGGGCATTATTTGTCCTGAGGTTCCCAGAGATGAAAAGGGAACATGCTAAGCCACAGCATCATCTTCACCTTGGGTGCAAAGGGTTTTGCTTAGCTTTGTTTTTAACAGCCTCATTGATGCCTCAGTAACAGGTCAGCTTGCATACAAAATTTCTCCGAACTTGATCAGATCTTTGTGATGGGTGAAAAAGTGTTAAATTCTCATCAATATTTGTATTTTCTACTTTGTTTTGTTATGAGCGGGAGCAGAACCATCAAAAAATTACAAACCTTTGACAATGTTCCCATAGACAAGGAGTCTGGCACCCTGGTCAGACTGGAAATACCCCACAATATGTGCCTCTCTGTGCAGCTGCTGTCTTATTTTTCAATCACTTCCAGGTGTGAATTTATCTATTCCTCTCTAAGCTGACCTAAAGCTCAGAAATCAGAAATTGTGGAATCCATAAGACAAATAGCATGCAAAGAAGAAAAACAGCTATTTACAATTATAGCGACTGGGGTTTTTCCAAGAAATTTTTATTTTGTGTATTCCTCTGCCCACGATGTTTCAGTTTCTGCGGTGGATAGTTTGATGGATCTGAATTGGAATGGTGTGCAACACCGACAGGGCAGAAACAAATGCAGAAACCTTGGCAGCGCTGCTGTTGGCTGCCTGCTGGGGTTGAGCATATGGAGGCTAATCGGTGGTGTAGCTCAGGACACGGCGAGTTAGGGCTCAGTTGCTGAAAGCCAGCCATGGAAGGGGTTCAGCAATTCCTATCCAAGCAGAACTGAGCAAAAGGGTTTTGTGGGTGTACCAGAGGTGCGTGCCTGCTGTGATTGCATGTATGGCGTGAGGAGGAAGAATGTCTCTTAACGCCTCAGCAACGTCAGGAGATCACAGATTCAGGTTCACCTTTCCAGAAGTGCACCAAGTTCTTTCTGCATGTTAACACTACCCTGTTCCTCCTCTACATGCAGGCATACCTGTCTCCTTCCTGAACATTCTTGCCATTTGTAAGTTTTCATGTTACTGTGTAAATGGGACTAAAACAGGCTCAAACTTACCCTGCTTCTTTGTGAGCTGCACAGGAAGATAAGGTGCTTAAAATCTGCAGTAACAGCCAAGGCTGCACGGTGCATTTAAAAGCTGTCAGAAAGTATCCTTTGAAGTAGCACCTTTTTGAGAGTCAAAGGGTCTCTCAGAGATAGGGCCAAGTTGTTAGAAAAATTCCTGACTGTAACGCTCATTTGTCCAGTTCATAAATCTGCCTCCCTATTCTTCAAAGTGCCAAAAGTTATCTAGCCAGACATCCAGCTTTTATAAGACAGTCTAACAAGCTGTCTGGCTCAATTAGTTGAACTCTGATGGTGCTCCAGTTTTTCAGTCAGCAGACCACTTTGTAAGGAAAATATCTACTTGCAGACCCAGTTCCCTTCCAGTACTGGTAGCTTAACCTACCATGTTACAGTTCTTAAATGTTTTTTTTTCAATGAACCACAAGAAAAACCTCTGCAGTCCATCCACACACCACAGTTTCAGCTCCTCAGTTCCCCAGCCCCTTTTTTTTCTTGGCCTTCTTCACTGTAAATGGTGGAGGTAATATTTTCTAGGGTCTGGTTGTGCAGAACACAATGTTAAAAAAGTTACATGCTTGGTTATGACTTAGAAATTCTGAGTACAAAAGTACTGTTTAGGTTTTCTTCATCCTGAGCTTACTCTGTTCTTGGATAGTCCTGTAAGACTGTTCTATATGACCACAAATGTAAATGGCCCCACAGAAGCTGGACTCTATTACCAGGTTAGGCTCTATTGCCACGTTATAGCTAATTTCTGTTTCCATTATAACTTCTAGTACAAAGCTGATATGGCTCAGTTAAACAGAATCAGTCCTCATAAAAGCACAGTTAGGATTTTTGATCAATAAAGTGTAAAGTCACTACTAGAACCACAGACTTGATGTGATACCTCTTTCTAAAAAATGACACACTCAAGAAAGTATTTTTTTTACTAATTACTCAATTAACCTAATCCTTCAAGTTTTACCTTTGTCAGTCAGCATACATACTGAGCGATTCACTTTCTCTCCAGGCAGACAAAGGGCAGAGACGTTCTCACCTTCCTGTGTTTTTACTGTTCACCACTAATGACTTCAGGAACATTCCCACCAGTGGTCCCAAGAACGTGTCTGCTCTGGCAATCCCTCCCTAGTGATGTAGACAAAAGTAAGGCAGCCACACAGGCAAAACTTTAAGATAGAAAATCCAACCAGAAACCTGAAAAACTGGAGTTTCGTAATAAATTGTTCCCCATCATTTCATGCATTATTTCCTTTTTTTTTTTACATTGGCCATGCAAAGCTTATTCAAATATGTTGTATCCTCTGACTGAAAGTTGACAGTGATAAAATTCTCAGTCATGCAAAACGCAAAGAAAAAAGGTAAATACAAAGTAGGAATGCAGCGTTATTACAGCACTTATGTGTTCAAGATTTACTACATCTCAGCAAGCAAATTCAGCAAAACCATGAGGATTAATTTTTGTCTGTGTTTAGTTTTTGGATTTTGAACAACCTTTAGCAACACAAAATGAATCCAAATAAGATGCTACTTCTGTAGAGTACATCGTTAACTTGATTCAGTGCAAAATTTTCAACTAAGGGCTTAAAGTATCAGACAACAACTTATCATCCTATAGGAAGAAAGTATCAAGAAGAAAAGCTATTTTTGAACTAGTTGCATTGACTTCAACTAATGCAGACCTAGAGCAGACCTTATTTTCATAAACTTCACAAGTTAATATGCTATTTTTATGAGAGATTATCAGCAGGCTTATGTGGAAAGATGTTGGCACTGTAACATACACAGTAAAACAATTCTCAAAACACTAGTCATTATTTTCAATTATGTTTTCTATTTGATTGTTAGAAGCCAATCTTGTTGATCCAGCAGTATACGCTTGGCTTTGCAGCCACTGTTGCTGCTTAGTAATGTCTTGGGAAATCCTATGCCTTTGAAACTCCATGCAAATCATCTGAAAGGAGCCAACATTAACACTCAGGCTGAATTAGAAAATAGAAAAATACACGAAGAAAGTTGTTTAAGGACAAAGTCGTCTCCAGTTAAAATTAAGCACTGATTCACAGCGACATTATAAAAACACTAAACTGTACATTAAAATTCCCAAACATCGCTGCTATTCACAGCAGGCCAATGCAAACATTTGTTACTTCTCTGTCTGAGAGGGAATTTGTAAGTTAGGAAAATGATGTCAGTCTAAAAGAATTCAAAACTAATTTTATCTGATTGGCAAGTGAGTTAAAGTACTAGATACTAAATAAATATTTGACAGCACCATTCCATAGTATAATTTATTTCACATATGCACTAAATTAAAAGGAAAGCTTTCCTAAACTGCAAGCAATTTCCAGGCAAACCACTAAGCAGGATGATGGTGATCACTGCCATTGTGTCGTGGTACAGCAGCTTCTTACCCTTGCAAAGGTTACCAGAGTTTTGAGCAAATAATCAAAACCACAAGACAGAGAATGGTACAGTAGGTTCAGTTTTGTCACACTTGTGACAGGGAATTTAATTTCATACCACTGAGCATTTCTGCTTATGAGGATGAGGAAACAATGCTGAATGCCTGGCCTTGTGCTTGTGTCAGTAGGGCTATAGCTATTGATAAGGTGTTCTGAGTTTTGCCTAGCAATGAGTATCACAGGGAAAACTCATTCCAGCATGATAGGGCTGTTGTTAAGATCCTATTTCAAAACTTTGATGCGTCTCAACAAGGAAGTGCATGGAAATGTGCTATTCATGAAATGACCATTTCTCGTGGGCACACAATGGCACAGTGAGACACACAAGAGGTGTTCAAGAACTATTACATGGGATGTACAAACAGACCCAGAACACAGAAATGCCTTCAGAGAGTATACCAAGATACAGTGTGTGCCATTTCTTGTTGTGTGCCAAAACGGCAGTTGCAGAGGTGCTACACATTTAGTTACCCACAGTTTTGGCAAGGTTCAGTGGTTCTTTCCAAAGCAGATTTTCTATGAAAAGTTTGGTTATCTGACATACAAGCAAAGAAGAAATAGTCTCACATCATTACAAGGGTATAGAGCTGCATTTGTAATACTGTAATTATGGAGATAGATAATCAGCCTGGTTTAGACCTTGCTGAAACTCTAGGGTCAAAGTTAGAACTGAAATCCCCTTAAAATGAGAGACTTTTATGAAGGATTTTTATTAAATCCCCTGTAGAGGCAATAAATAGCTTCAAAGTTCAGCTGGTTTATAACCCAGAGGACTTATCAAGGGCAAGGTTTATAACTAATTATGGGGAAATATAGGAAACATTTAAAAAAATGCAAGCTTTAGCTATATGTAATATCATATGGTTTGTATTATTGTATGCTTTTAAAATTGCTGTACACCTTACAACAATATTTTGGATATTAATTGCAAAACAAAAAGTAGTCAATACTAGTTTCACTTACAAAACAATTTTCATAAAATCTGTGCTTTTTTTTCCCTTTACAGAAAAAGGAGAGTTATTGACACCTATTGTCAACAAACCAAAACAAGTGAAATGCAAATGAAAACCTGATTTATACGAAGAAACTAAATTCAAAATGACAATTTTCTTTCTTTTTTTTTTTTTTAAATAGTACATTTTATGGGTTTTGCCTAATTTTCTCCCATAACTTAGAGAAGCCAGGAATATATGTTTATCCTACAAATCATGAAGCTTTAACTAACATGTCTTTAGCTCTCTTGAACTATTAAAAGGAAAGTGAATACAGATAGTATTGAAGGTTCTACATTAATCTTTGCTCTCAGTCTAACAATTTATATCATATGTGAATATATACGCTCTCCTCTTCTTGACGTACTTTCTGTCATGTACACAGGGTCCTTTTTCTAGAGAGTGCTAATACAGAAGCATGCATTTGTTGTGAAGCTTCACTAATACAATGCTGGGTCTGTATGGCACTTTGGCATTGTTCTGGGTGAAAAGCATTACATGCACGTAAGCTGTGTCATTAAAAAAAACAATCTGGGAGATTAGAAAGCGTGAAAGCGAGAAAGAAATTGGTGGTTCTGAAAGAAAATAGTGGTGCTAGGAAGTCAACATTTTATCTTCCTAGGCTTGCAGTGCAACATAATCACCAGTCTGAAGTAGCTGTTCACTTTGTTTATCGTTGTAAAATAAACCCTCTTTGTGTGCATGTATGCTCTGTTGCACTTTGCAATTGAATACAAATCATGTCTATGGAAACACCAGCAACAAACTATTTTCTAACAATGAGCAGGAGTCAGAAGGTTGACTCATAAGTCAGTACTTGCTCAGTTACCTACTACTACTAGCCTGATTTCCGAACTTCAGAGGTCTCAATATCTCCTGTTTTAAAACTTCTAGCCTAAATGTCCATGCACAGCTGCTATACATGCAATCTTATGGGTGAGTACACCTATCCTCAAACTGGACACAGACTGGATACACCTGTTTGGTTTGTAGAAGTTGAAAGAGTTATTTGAACAACAGGCCTTGGTAATTTGATGTATAATTTGTAGCAGGTGTTTGGACTGTCTGTGTTACTTCAACTACAGGGAAAATAACAACTGTTAAATTTAATAGCATCTCTGAGAATATGAATGTGTGGTATAAAGTTGTGACATACCGAATGAGAGTTGTTTTAGTAACACTTCTGTTAAACAGCTACTGTGAATGCCAAATCATGTGCACCTAAACAGGTAAAATTCAATGAAAATATATTGCAGCTACATTAACTCTCTGACCACACTTGGTGTGAGCTGAAGCATGAAATATACTGGTATCTGACTAGGCTAAGTGCCACACAAGAGCAGACTTATTCTTTGGTTACTACAAAACTGACAGAAAACACCTTGTTTTTGACAGGAAATAACTTCAATAAAGGATATGAAGTACTGTCACCACAATGCCTTACATTTTCCAATGTAATATTACTAAAAATGCATTTTTGGTAGGTGAAAAATTTGATCATGGGATCTAAAGTCAATTACACTTCCCTTCTTTCTCTGAATTTTAAGTACACTGACTTCCAGCTTTTCCTTCATTGTTCACTCCTGTCATGACCCCAGTGCAGTGTTGGGTAGTCCATCAAACTGTACTAGTTTCTGTTCTGGCCTTTTTCTGAGTACAGGCTTCACTTCCTGCTGATCTACATGGTGCCTGGAGAATTGGTTCATTTTGAAATGAGGTTGGTTTACCATCCTGTGTTGTAAATGTCACTCTAAACAGTGCAAACACATACGTTGGTTTGGCTTATCGGTGTCTTTCAAATCCTCTGTTTTATACTCCAGTAAATTCTACCACAGAACCTTTGCAACAGGCACATTCCACCCACCTGAAGCCTAATTTTCTACAAATATGCTCACGAAAATGCCTTGCTTCTCAGTATCATTCTCTAGCTCCTTTCTGTAGCTTGGCCGTTCTTGCTGCCAAGCATCATTTTCATCTGGAAGGGGTAAAACACAAGCAAGAAAAACAAATATGTCTACAAAATTAAAAAATAGATGAGGCAACTGGAACTGATGTTTGTTAGTGATCTCAGGTTTGCAACAAGGGTGTGAAATTATGATTCTCAGACTTTTGCTCAGCTAAGGAAAATCAAATGGTGGGAGTAAAGGGATTGCTGAGAAAAATTGTTAAGCCAGTCAGTGCCTGACTCCTGCCTCATGGAACAAGGAATCTGTCTGTCTCCATTCACTACAAAGGAAACACACACGTGCATTTGTAGAACCAGCACATGCCATACATGTACTTCTATGGCATCCATTACACAAAGGCTGCAGCTTATCTGGCAATATCTGCAGCCCTGGATTATCCTTACCTTTTCTGAGAAGAAACACCCTTTGATTCATCCATCTGAAGGACAGCTGGAACCTTCAGGCACCAGGACCATGCTAAAAAAAGAGGTAAGTGGAAGAGGTAAAGCCAGACCAAAGTAGCATCCCCTCGTCTGGGTCACAGCTCTCTTGTCATGGGGGTCAGCAAGGCAAAGTATCAGCGGCAACAAGGAAGGCCGACTGCATCCTGGGCTTTATTAACAGGAACACATCCAGCAGTTTCAGAGAAGTTATTATCTTCCTTTGCTCAGCACTTACAACACCAGATCTGGAATACTGCACAAAGATTTCAATCCCCAGTACAAGATAAATTGGATTAAGCTCAGTGATAAGCCATCAAAATGGTTAGAAAAAGCTGAAGTGCTTGTCCTGTGGGAAAAGGTTGAGGGGCCACAGCTTGTTAAGGCTGGAAAAGAGAAGAATTTGGACCTAATAGAAAACTTCCAGTACCTGTTGGGAGGCTGTTGAGAAGATAGAGACAGGCTCTTCACACAGTGGTACAGGGTGGAAGCACAAGAGACAACAGTTACAGGATGAAAACCAGGCTTTTACCAGATATTTGGAAACCCCTTTTCTCTATTAGGATAATCAGGGAGTGGAATATCTTACCTAGAAAGACTGTGTCATCTCCGTCATTGGAGGTTTTAAAGACCAAACTGGCTAAAGTCCCAAGCCACCTGCTCTGATCTTAGAGCCAATCCTACTCTGAGCAACAAGTCAGACAGGATGACTGCCTGAGATCCACTCCAAGCTGAATTACTCTGTGATTCTGTAATACTAAATTATTATGTGTGCTATTCAGAAAAACAGCTGCTGGAAAAGGCAACTTCAGTTACCTCTTATGTGTTGATTTTACCCTGTCTGACATTCTGCACTCGGAAGAATGTTGGGTTGCACTCTGAAATATTTTAAGGCTGGTCCAAAACCATGCCTCTCTTCCCAATTAATAACCTCTATAGAGCTGACTCTTGGGAAATGCAGAGACTTCTGGTGTTTCCATTTGGTTTCTTTTCTTCCAGCACCCTATCTCCCAAATCCACACCTCAACCCTGTTCTGCTGCTGTAGTCAGTAAATGCCAGGAATATAGCAGGAGGATGACCATGGATAATTCCAGTGCAACCACATAAAATCAGACGGAAAACATCAGGAATAAATGATGCTGCAGAATGTTATAAAATAAGTATTTTCAAGCCAAGTAATTTAATTGGTATGTAAAAAGATTTTTTCTACCTTCCTTGCATAAGATTAGCTTGTTTACCACCCCTTTGGGATTGATGCTTTTTCTCAGAACAGAAGATTACACTATACAAAGTCATACTATACATTATTGGTATTAACAGCTTAGCATCAAACTCACACTTTTAACAACGATAACTCTTTCTGCCTGAAATCTGCTATTGCTTCACCCCGCTGCCACCACTCCTCTGTTAAACATCTGTTTTTCATCCATCGTCACTCTCCTCCAAATTCTGACTCTTCTCCTCACAGTTTCAGAGATCCCAAGTCTGCTCATTTTCTGGCTGCTTCCTGCCTCCCTTGTTAGTAGACAGTGACTGGCAGGAAGTGAAAACATGTAAGACCAATCAATCTGCTGCAGAAAATATACACAACAGATGCAACAAATGCACAGGCTTTCTAATAATCCTATAGATGAACAACATGGGAGGTAAGGCATGCTTCAGCAAGTGACCTTAAATAACACATTAATTGGTGTAAGAAAGGAACCATTGCAGTTGAATTGTCTGTCTGTAAGAATGTGAGACCTGGCACCCAAAATCTGTGTTACCTGTAGATGTCACTTGTTTTCCCTAGAGGCAGGTGTTGTTCAGGGTCTGCAAGGAGCAACTTGGGGAACACCTGTTTGCCTCCTCCCAGTAACAGGATATCACACCTGTGCCAGATGGGACCAACAGCAATTATTCAAAGGTTCAGGGCTTCTCCATACACAAGGTAAATACTTCTATACCACTTAGCACTGGATCTACAATGTCCATGGAGTTCCAAGGAAATCATAAACCATGCCAGATCTCGACCCACTGATGTCAGTGTCATTTTTCCAATGGACTTATTGAAATTGGGACCTTTCTCTAGAGTAATTGAAGTAATTGTTCTATTTTGTATCTTTGAAATATTTTCTCTATATCAGGTACACTCTGGTGTTATTTAATGTAATTCTGAAAAATATCTATTCCTGCAAAGCGCTCATCCTCCAGAAAATTAAAACAGCATCATGCTTTTCTATTTTCCAAATAAAGTACAGTCAAAAGAAAAAAATATAAATGAATTGCAGAGTATGAATTCCTGAAGTAATTTCATCAATGCCAGTAGAATTAGAATGCAGATTAATTTAATTCTGTGACTGTTAAGGAAAGAAACTGATAAAGTTATGGATTTTTTTGTGTGCCTTTATTTTTCTGGTAATGAAGAGACAAAAAATATATTCTGTGTGGATCCCTATATTGTCTAAATACCATATTCATTATGAAGTGTAATTCTCCCCTCATAATTTATTATTCTCTTCACAAATGTGCTCACTACAACAGATAGCTGCAACATTGCTATTAGGATTTTGTCACCATTTCATGTAAACCAAACTGAAAGCTATTTTTATATCTTGAGCATCCAGTATTTAAGAGATATTTCCTACATAAAAATGAAGAGATTATGGAAATTCTTTAGAAATATGGTCTTGGCCTTGTTTTTGCATGTTCTTCTATGTTATTGTACACTTCTTTGGATATGTTACAAAATTTCCAATCAACCGTTAGAAATAGGTTTAGCAGTTGTTTCAACCCCTCTCAAAATCCTTGCTCTCATTTCTATTCCATCGGAGGCAATTTAGGGATCCATCTGCAAACACTTGCTATCCAAAGTAGCGCTTGCCTCCATTAATAGTCCTTGTGAAATCAAAGTAGCAAGTACTTTACCTAGTAATGGGAGTCTGGAGGACTGGAGATGGGGTTGCAAATGCGCATTTAATTTTGGGAAGACATTCAGGCGGGCCATGTTTCACACTGCAAGTGTATACCATGTTCACTAATGCCTTCCTTCTAGTTCTAACACTGCCTCTGCCCAAGTTGTATGCAGTTTATCTTGATTTAGAATAGAAACAACAACTCTTTCTGGGCATTTGGGAACAAAATGTCTCATTAGATAATTTGAGAACTAATACTGCCAACAACAGAAGTACATCAAAATTTTCACTGGAAATACACCCTTCTGAAAATCCATGAAAAGAAAAAGTTTCAAATAATCTTACCCTATCCATCATTTCTGTATGAGCATCACATTTGTGACTCCCACTGTTTCTGTACCCAGTGGTCCCACATGATTAAGATTTATGCTTCACTTTGTACACATAATTGTGCTTGTGTCTTGAGGCATCTAATTTCAGGCTCCCTATTCAGTCAATAGGGAGCACGTGGATTCTTTATTTTTTCACAGGTCACTATAAAGACAAGAGGTTCTTCTAGCCTAAGCAGCTGATTTGGATGCTTAAAACTCAGCTGTGTCCAAAACTGCATACTGAAGCAACAGAATGCTGACAAAAGAAAAAACCTCAGGCATGAAGTTCGAAGGGGTAATTTGGGAAGGAATCATTACCAAAAGGAGCACTGACTTTATAAATAAGGTATCTTTGCTGTGTCTTCATCTGTGTTCTGTACTGTGCTCCAACTTAAATGCTCTCTGCATTTAAGTCTAATCCAAAGAGTCCAGTGTTTCAAAATGTTTGCTTTTTCAAAGAATCAAGCACATTTTTCAAATTTAAGAAATCACAAATAAGAAGTATATGATAATGGAAATGGCAGGGGCATGAAATATCTCTTCTGTTAAAGCAACAGAATGTTTTCGAAGTTTAGAGAAAATAGACGTCCTGTCAAGGTATTTGACCACAATAATTTTCATTTTTCATTTAAAATTCTCATATTTATCTTCTCCTTTGCTTTTATTCAATAAAACTCCATTCAGATTTCTACCAACTGAGACAAAACAGATGCAAGGATTTTTAGTTTAGGTGACCAACAACAAACTACATTAAAATGCTTTTATTTCACAGTTGAATTATTGGAAAATTCCAAAATATTATTTACAGCATAGAATAGGTTTATCAAACATAATTTTCAAGCTGTGGAACTGTTGGAAGCTCTGACTCAAATAATCTAAATTCAAATTTTAGGTCTGCTAAGTTTTATGAATAATGTGAGTGCAAAAACCTGAGATTTTTTTCTGGTACTTGTATGCAAATAAATACACATGCATTCCCCCAAAATACAAAGCTCAAGTAAAAAATCTTTGCAAAGCATCTTTAAGAGTTCATATTTGTATCCTTTAGTGAGTGGATTATAAATGTCTTTAAATTAAAAAGAAATAAAACCAAAAATCACTGCAGCAATGTATAAACAAAGGATTTTATTGTACTTTGCAAAGGGTATCTTATTCTATCACTGCTTCTGCCACACTCATAAGTTCATGACTGCAACAAATGGGAACTAATTCAAAGGAGCATTAAACAGAAAGTTTTATTGGCATTTATTATGACACCGACAGAACATTAGGAATGCAATAAAATACCGCTCTGCTTGTGAACCTAAGTTTCATTTATAGTTGCAACCACACAAATCTTACTACAGTGACTTTTTATACCTATAATTTTGCTTCATTTTTTTAAACATAACTATGCTAAGCTACTGAGGAAAACATACATGGCCAAACTGCTACCAAATGTCTGTGCCCTGGGTACTGTTAGTACACACATGCAACAGCAGCTAAGCATATGTACTATGTCCTTCTCTGGAACCCAAGTTAACTTTCCAAACTCTTATCAAACTAGCTCTCTCAAACAAATATTTTCTAAGGGCAATTGTGATAGAAATTTCAACACCTCTTATTTAAACTGGAAATTAAATTAAAAACATCTGACCAGAGATTCTTCTGCATGGCAAATGAAAACATACTCTGAAATGCAATTTAAATATACCGTGTTAGAAGAAGTCCATAGTGAGAAAATTCTGGAGCTGGATATGGAGGAAACTCTATACCAGCTCTCTGGTTTTGTGCTAACTGAACTACATCAGGAGGTGAGGGAAACCAATCACACAGACACTTACAGGACTGATGCCATGGCTTATCGAAGTCTCTCACGCAGATGATAATTGTCAAACTTTGCCAACTCATTATTATTATTTGAGTGGCTGTGGTAAAGTCCAAAGACTTTATCTGGTTGAATCCTTGTTCTTTGTTTGTTTGTAATTTTCTACTGCGAAGATTCACTTACACAAAACTGAGTCAAAAAACACCACTTTGAATTTTTCTGAAATAATGAGAACATAAAGGAAGGACCAACCTTGGCCTATCAACACTAGGAAAAACAGGTGTTATGGGAATGTCTTGAACACAAAGCTGTCACACATCTTTGTGCCTGAAAATACTGTCTGGTTGACATCCAGAAGACTTCCTGTAACTCCTATAAGTAAGTGCATGTTACTCATGACCTTGTCCAGCCATGTTCTGAAAATCTCCAGCATCGGAGGCACCACTGTCTCTCTGATCCCTGTTCTAGTGCACAGCCACTCTTTTTGCTGCAAATCTTCATATATCCTGTTGGAATTTCCCTTTTTGCAACTTGTGACCATTATCTCTTAGTCTTCCACAGGACATATTCAAGGAGAGTCTGGCTTCATCCTCTCTACAACCCCCATTTTAGGTAGTAGAAGCTTTCAATTAGATCCCACCTGGATGTCTCATCTAGATTAAACGAACACCTGGTCTCCCCTTGCTTGGCACAGTCCACAGCCCTCAAACACTATAGTGCCCTTACACTGGATTCTCTCCATTTTGTCAACACCTCTCTGATGATGAGGACCCAGGCCTGCTCACAGCACATCAGATGCAGGTTCTTGGGTGTTGAACAGTTGCATATAATCACTTCTCTCAATCTCTAAGATACTCCCTTGCTAATGCAGTTTTTTGTTGCTGCTGGAGCTCACTTCTGATTCATGTTCAGCTCATTGTCCCCCTGGACCCTCAAGTCCTTTTCTACAGAGCTACCCCAGACTGTGCTTTTGCAGAGGGGTGCCTCATCACAGATGCAGAACTTGGCATTTGCCTTTGCTGAGTCTCCTGAGATTCCTATCAGCCCATTTTTGCAGCTCGCAAAGGTCTCTCTGGCTGCCCTGCCTGCCAGCAAGTCACACACTTCTCACGATCCAGGAGTGAGGTGGCTGAGGACACACTGTGCCACTTTGTCAGCGTTGGGAGGAATGGGTTAATTGCAGAAAACTGGCAAGGAGGACTGTAAATCACTCAATTGACCTTGCAGCTTGGAATAACTCTTGATGAGCCCCTGTGAACAGCATCATCCCAGTGATCCTCTAGCATGGATCAAGTTTAATGGTGTCTGTGTTTCTGCTTGGGTACCTCTGCCCAGGTGTTGCATTGGGGATTCCTTAGTTTGTGAGGTAATGGAAATAAATTTACTCTTAAATTTAAAACTCTTAAATAAATTATTTTCTAGATGTGAGATTGTGGTTGTCCCAGCTGCTGGACTGTTTCAGCTCATTGGTGTTTTTTGATTAAAATTTTCTTGAATTTTCAGGGGATACCACACCATAGACAAAAAGGAGTCCAAAAAGTCAGTGGTGCGGTGCTATAACATTACTAGTTGGTCCAGACTCAAAGTGTTGGATTTCTGTCTCCCACATCCTAAATGAATACATAGGTGGCAAATGTAGGGCTGTCTTCTCTTTCTTGTGGGATGAAACAAGGAGCTTTTTTATACATAAAATACTGATTTAAATGTATTTTGCACTCCTTCTGACAGTTTTCTATCAAATGAGAACTGATGTTAGGCAATGGAGAGTCTACTCACACATTTGCCTCCTGTCTTGCAAGACACATCCAAATTTAGCTAATTATTCTGGATTCCTCTTCATTGAAGATGCTTGATGTTTTGTAATGCCCCTCCTTTTTACAAAATCAGATATTTTTTTTCTTCAGGATGCTGCAACTTGAACTAATTCCCTAAATTTCTTTCTTTTTACTGTAGTGATAGTGAAATTACAGCCCAGAGATTTGCCATGTGAACTAAAAAAAAGAAAAAGAATGTATCATGGGGTAATAATATTTTTTTTTTAAATGTGAACCAATAGAATTTAAAAACTGCTAGTCTGGGCCTTCTGCAATTCAGCTAAACATATCTAAATTGTTTATACATATTTCACATTTCTGAGGCTTTCTTCCCTACTATACAAACCAGATCAGCTGTATCAACCAGGTCATTTTCCAAAATCCAGAGAGTAGAAGACAGCAGACTCAGAGATGTGCCAACAAATGGTATGTGCATGTACCAACTATTTCCGTGCAGGTTCTGAGAAAGGACAGTTTCGTAAGAAACTATTTTTTACTGCTAATCAAACCAGAATGTTTCATTCCTTAAAGGAATGAACACAGCCCATTCTAAATAGCAAACT
>JACBWW010000012.1:22189677-22274858 GCA_020086605.1 Lanius collurio | reverse complement strand
GGTGTTGCAACTTTTGTTCCTTTGCATGAAGGCTTATTCATGCACTCCCTCTTTTGTCCCCTACACATTGCCTTCTGTTCCTTCCCAATTCTAGGCTGTATGTTCTGAACCTAAACAAAGCAACCTTGAAAACTAAAATGTGAGGTGGAATAAAATTATGGATAGACTGTGTATGATTGCAGTATACTTCTCTGTAGAATCTGTTTGGATTTGCTTTGCAAAGGTTTTAGGATGTATCTGTTGCTACAGGGAGGAGTAAACCTCAGTGAATGAGGCTGTGGATGGTGTAGCATTTATGGAGTGACTGCAATGTGACTTAGTGACATGCTCTGCTTCACATTAATATTCCATCAGAGAAGATGCAGTATCTTAAGTCAGTTGAATAAAATGGATTTCTCTCATGTTCTAAATTTAAGATAGATTACAGTCTGAAAAACAACTAACCAAATGTTTAGAAACTGCACATGGGGAGGTTCAGGTTGGACATCAGGAAGAATTTCTTCACTGTAAGGGTTGTTAAGCATTGTAATGGGCTTCCCAGGGAGATGGTGCAGTCACAATCCCTGGAGATGATCAAGAAACTACTGGATGTGGCACTTAGAGTTGTGGTTTAATTGACCATATGGTAGTGTTTGGACAGAGATTGGACTCAGTCTTGGAGATGTTTTTCATTCTTAATGATTCTATTATACTACAAGTAACTATTTTCCATTTACCAAACTCCAGGCATGGAGGTTTCCGTTGTGGTCCATTTTGACATTCCAAATGAGATACATTTAGCAGTCTAAACTCAGCAGATGTAGAATCTGCAAAGCAGCATTGGTGCTGTAACTGCACAGGTGAAATCTCAGAAATTATACCATCTGCTGTGCAGATTCTTATGTTGGGCAGCTTCTTAGTTACACTTGACAGCTGTTAAGGTGTTACCACCATTTCTGTTGTTATTATTCTAGTATTTTCAGGTATTTTATTCTATCCATGCTTATATTTGAATTGCTCTGTCTTATAGTGTTAGTCCTATTCAAGTTATTCTTTCCTTCTTAATTCTTCACAGCTTCCTAGAAGTAATTTTGAGCAATTAACACCAGACCTTTCAGTACAGGGAGTATCAATGTTCTTAAAAATCAGAAGGACTATTAGTTTACTGCTTGCTTATTTTGACAACAGACTGGAATATTTAGTCATCCTAGTTAAAATGAGGGATAGCATGGGGCTGGCAGATGTGCAAAGTTTAAAATAAAAGTCAGCTTTTCAGTGAAGCATGGCAACTATTTTTAGGTGAGTGTAGAAAAGTAGTACTAGTCTTGGCACTGTGACAGTATTGATCCGAATCCCAGCAGAAGGCTACACATTGACTGTACTTCAGCTGTTTTGTCATTTGGAAGTCAGAATAACTGCATTAATTTCATGTAAATTGTTATCAACTGGTAATTCTGGTAGTCTTTCTACTGAATTAAAAATGCACATAAGTGGGATATGCTAAGTAGGACTAAACCAGATGAAATTGTGACACTAAAGAGTTCTCCCTCAAGCCAGTTTAGACAATAGCCACAACATTCACTTCCATTCTTTCTAATAATCTTTTTAAGAAGGCGATCCATATTCTCCGTAGATTTCTGCTTTAACCCCTCCATGTGTTTTAAGACAATGCAAAAACTGTTACAATTTCTGATCGTACTTGACCTGTGTATTTTGGGTGACTTGATGTGAATGTGATAAGGCTTGAGTCCAGCTGTTCGCCTGAGCTTTTACAAAACAGCTTTCCCACTTGAACTTTTAACACAGTGGGGGATGTTCTCGTTGTTTGTAAAGCTTCTGAGAAGGAAGATTGTAAACACAGAGTAACTTCTAAATGGTGAAAATCAGATTTGCATTCTTAAAAATGCAGAAAAACATATACATAAGGCATTAACAGTATAATGATGAACTTAAAATTAAGAGTAAAATGATGAACTACATACTGGTATCCCCTCTGTCAATTCCATTTGTTTTTCAGGATCAAGAAATTACTTGCATGTCTCTCAAAGCTTAATCTAATTGTTCTTGAGACTGAAGAACAAATACTTTGTAAAGATCAAATATTTTTCTCAGCCTCATTTTTTAAAAAAAAGTACTATACTATGAATGTCTACAAATCTGTGTATATAGTGTGATTCTACAAGACTGTGTGAAACCAAATGGATTATTTTTGTGATGAGATTACTTATAATTTGACTACAGTCCCTGTGAATGATTTTGTGGTGGAAGCTGCCTTAGATTCTATTTCAATATGTCTCTGTAGAATCTCAAAGTTACTTGAGTGGTGAAACGAAAGTATCTTTCTCAGATGTTTTGAATTTAGGCTTTTGCAACTTACATTTGAGTGTTTGATACTTAAGGAGGGATTTGTTGTTTGCCCGGTCAAGGGAAAATAAGCACAGGATCTGTAAGATGCTTAAATTTTGCTGTCTAAAATGACCTCCCTCTTATGCATCTGCCCCCACCTCCTCGAACCAAAACAGAACAAAACCCATCCAAACAAAATTATAGCATGAATTTAAATGTTCAAATGGATTAAAATAATTTCTATTGGGTACTGGGAGGTGATGGAAATGCAGCAATGGTTGATGCAAAGGCACCTCAGCTGACAAAATCAACTATAGCTAATTTCTTGAGGGATTCCCCCCGAGTTTTTATCTTGGCATTAGAGGAACCACTGCTAGAGGAGGACTGGAAATTTGCCCTTTTCTGGACTCGTGCGTTTATGACTGTTTGGATCTATGAATTCCTGCTGTGTAGCCCACAAGAAAGTACTCAAAATTTGATATCATGCTGCAGCGCTTAAAATATTTGCCATACATCATGTTATACTCTTCTTTTTCTATTCCATTGTTTTCCAGTGTTCTCCTTGGTAGGCAGAAGGAAACAGAAAACTTGGTTTTCATTGGACTTGATTGATGTTCAGCTGGTTTACCAGTATGTTCTGTAAATTTAAATCAAGGAGACAAGGACATCATCAAATCTGCCTAACTGTGAAACTCTACCAGTATGTCAAGTTTGTATGTATTCAGAGGTTGAAATTGAGGTCAGAGCTTCACAGAGAAAAGCTATGCTTTCCATATCATAGCTTGATGTTACGTAGTAGTTATATAAATATTAAGAGGCAAAATGTCTAAGTGTGCTTGTAGATTATAGACTATTTTCAGAACTACTTCTGGAATAAAATTATCAAGATCATGTTATTTCTGCAGAAATTCAAGAAATGTACATTTTGGCAAATACTGAATGTCCAGTTTCTCTTCTAAATCTCAACCTATTACCTTTCTTGGAACAGTTTGAAAAAGATGTTTTGGAAATGCTACTATGATGCTATTTCCTTTGAAGTCAAATGTAATTACTGCTTGTAATCATGAAGAGGTACCTAATTTTGTGTCTTATAATTGAAAGCTTTACATATATGGCAGCTTTTATTAATTATGCACTACATAGATGGCATATGTAGCCACAGTGCAGATTTTTTTTTCTTTTTTTTTCTGATTCATTTTCTAGGGAGATTTGCCTTGCAGAGATTTGCCCTTCATAGTAAAGGTTTCATGCTCAGTACTAGGAAAAACCTCAGTCCTGACATAGTGTTTATGAGGCAGATCAAGCACTGCTTTGAAATGGCTTTGTAGAAACTATAGAGCCGTTCCTGGAATAAGCCATACCTTTTATGTCTCAAATGTGTTTTTGAAGAGCAGTTATGGAGGGAGAGTATTAGTACTCAAAATTTCTGTTTCACAGGTGCTTAGAACAAGGGTTCTGACTGCTTCAACCATGCAGTCAGTATTCAAACTGTAATTTCATTTACAGTTTGAGCTAAGTGCAATAAGAAGAATTGCCTTTCTGGATATGAGATAGCGTGACTGGAGGGAGGACTCTGTCAGTTCAAATTAGAATGGTGCAAACTCCTGGGGAAATGGGCCTGCAGAAGAATCTCCTTGTGAATGCTCTAGGAGGATTTCAGGTCTCTGTTGTCGTGCCATCAGCCTGTTAGTTTGTGTGCTGATATTGAAGACTGGGAATAAAACTTAGCCATATGTATGTCAGTATAAACAGCTATATGCAGAAGTGGGGATTCAGAGGAGTTTTGAAAGGTGTTCTCCTAAGGGCTTGATGAATCTGTGATGTGGATTAAATTTGAATGGCTGAGTCCAAATGGCTATCCCTAAGCAAACTTTGCTACATTGAAATGAATGGACACTAACTTTTCTCTTGGACTGACTTTTTTTCCAAAACATATCATGTTCTGAATGCCTTTGAGAACGTGTATTTATAGCATGGTTCTACAAAATTGCATGACACCAGCTGGATTATTTTTGTGGTTACACAATTTGTAATTTGAGCACACAGTCTTTGTGGATGTTGTGATGGAAACTACCTTAGAGTCTTCTCCGGTGTTTCTGCTTAGAGTCTCAAAGTTACTTGAGTGGAATTTTTCTGAGGTGTTTTGAACTCTAGGCTTTGGCAAATTCCACGCGAGACTCTGCTTGATGCTTAAGGAGAGATTTGTCATTTACCTTGTCAAGAAATACAGAATCTGTATGATGCTTAATCAACCTTGTGAGGGGCTAATTTGTACCCTTGTGGTGGGTTACATGTAACAACTGCTTCATCCATCTAGTTTTAATATTCTGCCATTCTTGCATTAATTTTAATATTCTGCCATTCTTGTTACTCTGAGAGCCCATAAAGATGATGATATGGGTTTCCCCATATTCCACTTTAAAGTGCTTTATAGATTAGACTGCTAATTGAATGCTTTATTTTAATTTAGTTCTTTTGGGAATGATGTCTAAATGCATCATCATGTACTGTTTGGATGGGTGTAATCTTAAAAGATGAGTAATGGATAATTATCTGTAAAAGGAAGTGTTCAGTCATTATTTTTTTTTAAGAGAAAGCAAATTGAAGGAAAGATTTGCCAATCAGTATATGTCTAACAGATGATGAGGATAAAACTTCATCAAACCTGTTTTTTCATCTGTCTCTCTGTGTATGTTTAAAGAATATATGGGGATACAATTAACAGATTTTTCCAAATTTCTTAGTGTTTAAACAGTAGTTGTTGGATTTCTATTTTTTTTTCTTTCCTGATCTGAACTAGTCTTTAGTCTTGGAAGATTAGGTAAGGAATAGTTTATTTTTCTATGTTGTTCAGGTTCGTTTTACCATCTCTGGTAGTGGTTAGAACAGAATGCCTTGAAAGGCAAATGTGAGCTGGGTGCACCTGAACGAAGGGTTAATCATCCACGTAGCTGCTATCTCAGAGTAATGTGGGAATAGCAGAGCTTACAAGCCTTTCTTGCCAATAATAGTGTAATGGCTCTTTCTTTCAATGAGGTATTGGATTGATCGTGTTTTCTGCCATGCTGGCTACCAAACACCTGTTACATGATAGCTAGTATTGATAAAATGTAAGCTTTCCACTGAATTTTAGGCCTGCAAGCAATTAGGTTTCAGGCCTAAAATTGCAATCACTAATTCTGCACCATTGGATTTCTCCTTTTTAATAAGCAAAAATAGTAACTGTCACAGTAGAGTCCAAGGATTGATGGCTCTTTGGTGACGTAGTAGGAGACAAGGCTGAGTGTTGCATTAGAGTATGGGCATCTCAGCTAACAGGCCAAGTTAACTTGTTAGACCTTAACACCCTGGCTGCTTGCAGGAAAGAAGCCGAACTCTTTCAAAGGCTTGGTTGGTGATTTCTAAATATGTTGTTGGCAATAGGTCACTGCCCTTCTGAAAAACACACAGGAAAGGGTGATGTGAGCTGTTTGAGCAACTGAGGGTGGGCTGGTGTGCTCGAGGCAGTAGGAAAGGCAATCTCCAAGCACCTCCTGCTCTGCACTGGGAGGCACTTGAGTTGGAACACCCAGAGGCCTCGAGGTAGGGTTGTGCAGCTGCGGACATCAGCTCTGAAGTTCACAAATGACCTTGATCTGTCACCCAGTCAGAACGGGGCCTTGCAGAGCCAGGCTGATGCCCTCCAGTAAAATGTGAATGATGTGGTATGAATACCAGTGCTGGCAAAACAAGAATGATGGCTCTTCTGGAAGAGGATCAAGCAGCAGAGTGGGTAGTGTGGCCAGCTCCTTCTGCCTGGAAGGTTTTATTATGTTGGACAGCACTTATTCTGTGGAAATTTTAAAGGCATTATGGCCTTTATAAGCAGCCTTAGGTCATTGGAAGACATTAAGGAAAAACAGAGATGTGCTCAGGTGCATTTGTTGTTCTGTGGAGGTGAGCCGTAAGTCTTTAAGGTTCCCAGCACCATAAGAACAGAACTATTTGATATGAGATGTTGATTTTGTTCTGTCAGTTTGTCATCACAGTGTTAGAGGAGAAAATACCCCAAGGAAAGATCAGTGCAAAAGATTCCAGGGGTATCTGGCAGCAAACATGAAGCTATAAGTCTACTGGAGACCATGTCCTGGGCTCTAGTAGTGTGTGTCCAAAGGGAAGAAAAGGTTAGCAACCACAGCAGACCAGGAAGGCTGGATTTTAAAATGCACAAAGGCAAAGCCTGATCCAGAGCAGAGTGAACAGCTGGAGCATAAGAATGAGAGCCTGGAGGGCAGACAATGTCTGTGTGTTGAAATAAAAGATTTTGCCAGTCTGTCTCTGTTGTAGACAAGCTTGGTTCAAGATGGGATTGCATTTCAAGGTTCACTTTGGTGTGTCGTAATTTTTATTTGCTATACAGGAAGCTTTACCATGGATTCTAATTTAGCAGCAGTCCTGTGGCATCAGCTGTTGTGTCTTCAATATCACTTATTTCAGTTCTGTTGGCAATGTATATCCTGTCTAACGCTCCTTTTGTTGCCTGGATACGGCTACGTTTTGCCACTTGCATGGTGTTAAATGGTTCTGCCTGTCTGCCCGTCTGATGCATTGATTGTACATTTCTGGAGGAAGGCCTAGCTAGCAGCAATTCTCTGAGCATTAGAGAATTTTATACGTTTATAGTAGAGTGTAACATGAGATAATCTGAAATTTGTGGTAAAGGAAGGTTGTTTTACCTCTTCTTCCTCCTCCATTTTTGTGGTGTATTTAAATAGAGAGCTTTTTAGGATGCCATTCATGACTTTAGTTTGCTTGTGAGATGCTCTGGGTAGCAAAGCCAATCTGGTGGCTTTTCCACCACTACAGCACTATAGCACCAGGTGCTTTCAGTAACATGGTAAAAAGAAAATCACACAGGCAACAATTAAGTATCTCAGCTGAGGAGGAGAGATATGCAACAAGCTGCTGGGTTTTGTGTTTGGCAACAAAAATCTGCACATCAAGGTACTAAATAAAAAAAAAAAAATCTAAAAATTTGGTTTTACCATGTCTATTACTGCATGAATAATACTTAATAAAAATTGTTCTTGGCAATGAATACCTGAAAGACTTGATGCTTTATACATATGGTTGTATTTACAATTTAAGTAGAATCTGTGCTCTGTCTCAACAATAGAAGGGAAGGAAATATAATTCCAGCCTCCTATCTCCTTTGGTGAAAATGACCCAACATTGTTTTTTCCCCCTGAATTGATAAATACTTCAGCCTTATATAGCCATATATATATGGCATTAGCTGATGATCTTTAGAATCTTTCACACTTCATCTTCCCCAAACCTACTCTTGCCCATAATTCCTTTTGCATGCTACTAAGCAAGGCTATTTTTGAGAGTCTGGGTTTTTAATAACTTTTGATTTGAAAAGTTGACAGGTTGAAAGTCCTTATCTATTCTGAATTCAGTGGAAATTAAATACATAAATATCTCTGTGGAATTGAGCCATAATGGATGAGCTGCTAGCAAAACTGTTTCATCTGTTAAGAAAATAGGCCTCTTCAATAGAGGACTGAATGACAACTGAAATTGCATAGTTAAAAAAAAATAAGGGCTATCACCAAAATTAGCAGTATAACCTTATTTTGATCTTGAAATAACTCTATCAGGAAAGATTTCTTCATCTCATTAATTCTAGTGAAAACAGGAGACCTTTATCTCTAGCTGTTAGAACAGAAGAGATTAATGTGCTGCTTTCAATGGTGGCAGGCTAACTGTGGTGTACGAAGAAGTTAGGTTCTAGGACTAGTGGCAATTTCTATGTTTAGTGAGATGGAAAGGGAATTAAAATGGGGAGATTATCCTTTCTGAGTTTCACAGATTTACACAATGGATGCTTTATTTGTATAATAAAGAGATTTTTAAAAAGTGTAGTTGCTAAAGAAATTTAATGTAAGAAAGCATCAGGTAATTTTTTAAGAAAATACTCCCTTTTTAGCTTATTAAGTACAGTTAAGATATTACGGAGAGAGGTCAGTTAAAGGGTGTAAGAAATGGCTCAAGATTCATGTAATAAGCAATTACAGTTTTATCTTGTGCATTTTGATTTGTGTTATTTTTTCTCACAATTCTTTTAAGACTGTAGGCTCTTCTGTGTCTCTTCTTGTATTGATGGGAAATTTAAAACTGGTTTTAGAGTAACTTTTATTACATATGTTCAATCTCATCCTTTTTCCATGTGCACAGATTTATCTGTTGTATTTGGAGATTTTATACAGTTAAAACCATACTTTTGTAGAGTTGGAGGCACCCTGTCATTAATGCAGTCAAACTTGCCACCAAATACAAAAGCAAAGAGAGCAGAACTATTCTTTCTACATTCAGGGTATTCTTAATTGTTATTTTGGATTATTGTGGACAGGTATTCTAAGGGCCTGTCATTGTCAGCATGATCTTTCAGTGAAGAAAAAAATCATATTTGACAAGAATACTAGAATATTTTTTACCGTGATTGAACACTTCCTTAACTGAATGTTTTTTGGTGGATTTTTTTTTTCTAAATAGAAACAGCAAACTAGAAGTTATGTAATAAATGTTAAGTAAAAAATAAAAATAAATGTACACAAGTGTAACTAGGGTTTTTTGCTTCATTAATGGAAATTTCAAATGATCAGGAACTGTTCTTCATTAGCGGACATCTTAAATTATCAGAAACTGTTCAAACAATGAATATATTGTCCTGTTTGCACCTTCTGTCTTTTCTCTCTGCTTGCATGCATTTCAAATCATGTTACAAATGTTTATCTAGGAAATGACTACTCCAGTTGTCCTGTGTCTGTTCTCTATTTGGGGGAAAACTTACTGAGGAGCCTTAAAGTAGTTCCTTTCTTCTTCTGAGATGCAAATGCAATATGGCTCTAGAGGCTAATAAACTTTCACAGATTAAAAGAGTACTATAAAGAGATGCTTTCATTTTTCTAGATGTGCTTATTCTGTAGTAATAATGCGTTATTATATGAGAACTGCTGTTAATGTGTACAAGAATGCATAAAAGTTACTGTTTGAGGGAAGACAGCTTTGAATGTGTTTGTGGCCTTATCTGTGGCTGGTGTAGCAGGCGTGGTACTTTGTGTGGATGGGCAAGTCGCACACTTCTCATAGTATGTAGTAAAAGCTGTGTTTTTTCCAGTTTTAACTGGTATTCCTAAATGAACCATATTGGTCAGATGTGCTGTCACATATTCAAAACAGTTTGTCTGTCTAACTTTAACTTTAGAACTATCTTACATAAACATAAAGATAAGCCTTTTGCCTAAGAGCTGCTGGTTTGGCTATAAGTTTAGCTTTTCAGCTTTGTCTCAGTAGGAGAATACTTGCTACTGTGATATGATTTGTGGCGATCTCACTTTTGTTGGTGAGTAGTTGGAAATACTATTTAACACAAAGAGCTATAATGCGTGCTCAAGTCTTTAGAGTAACTTGCCTCATACCTTACTAACGCTGAAAATATCAACAGCAATGAGTATTGGATATAAAACATCCAGAGTAAAGCTGAACCTATGGTCAGTCATGTGGAGCTGCTTAAAGCCAATGTCTCTCTTCTGAAGGAGCTAGAATTGTCCTGTTGAAATATATATTCATAGTTGTTTTACGCTTTGAATACCTGTAGTCTCCAGTATGTGAATAAATGTGCTGCTCCAGTTGCCAGAAAAGGAAGCTTGATTAAATTTGTCAGTCATATTGAAAGTTGACAGCTTATTGTCCTTTGATGTGAGGATAGCCATATACAGAGGTAGTGGGTGAAGAAATCTGTGTCAAAATTGAAAAAGTAGCGTGCAGTTAAACTTGAAATCAGTCTAGGATGTACTGGAAGAGAAAAAAGGGTTCTTGGCAGCAGCCAGGAGGTTCAAGTTTTCAAATCTTACAGTATTTTATATTTTCAAAATTCCCAGATGTGTAATTTTTGCTGTCTCCCTTCTTTTGTGAAGACAGAGCCTAGCTTATATTGGACTTATTTCATTATTTGCCTTTATGGACCTTTATTCAGAACCACCTTCCTATTTTCTTTTTGACCAAGAAGCAAAGCAAATCATTTCCAAGTATTCAGTGTGTGTGGATGGTAGGATAACAAAGGGTGATACCCTGATGTCAGTAACAGCATATGCTTAATAAAGGGAGAAGATTTCTTCCAGTTGTTTCCATGTTTTGTGTGATTTTCATGTTTACCTTTTAGCATTCAGAAAATCTTGGATCCCTCTTCCTAGTTTTTGTTTCTGATAATATGGACAGCAAATGGACTCCATAAAGCTCTTCTCTTTACACAGGAAGTGATTGCTTGTGACTTCAACATCTTCCAGTTGGTTCTTTGAATTCTAATTCACCTTCTGTTTTGTTTATTGCTGTGTTCCTCTGGTAAAATTTCTCAAAGCTAAATATTTATATTAAGTAGTAAATCTGGTCAGCATCTTTGTTTTAGTCTTTCTGTTTAGCTGTTGACTGTATAACCTTATTATTGCCTGCTTTTTTCCCTCAGCATTTTCTTTTAGTCTCTTTTTTTTTTTCCTTAGGATATGTATCAATAATATGAAGTTTGGGTGATAGGTATTTTCAGTTTTTCTTGTAGCATTTCTTGACATGCTTACTTTGCTTATATAGCAGCTGCTGCCCTATCTGTGGCACTAAATTCTTTAAATGTGTAGTTATATTTTATCCATGTTCACATAGCTGGGCCAAAATATTTGCACTGCAGACAGTGCAAAGGAGGGGGGGGGAGCTGAATAACTGGAAATGTCCAGTTTGTTTTCTGTAATGGGACAGTTTTAGGACTGTGCAGTTAGTGCATGTTTGTATGTGCTTGCTATTGCTTGAAGTTTCACTACTGCTTAAAGTACTTCCTTGTGGAGTGTGTGCTTGTTTCATGATTATTAAGTTACTCCACAATAATAGTGTTGTTAAATCTTAGCACTAGGGGAGAGCAGGTGTATGTGGGGGTGTGGCTTTATTTTTTACACTGAAATAATTTTATAGTATTTGATAACTAACATGTTGAAAACTTGATATTAACAGTAATTTAAGAGAATTAAGCACCTAAATAGAAGGTGAATAGCCTCTTTAAAAGATGTTTTACTTGTTAGTTTTTAAAATAGTGTTTTTTCTTTCTGTTTCTAGGTTTTCTCAAATAATGATGAAGCCCTTATTAACAAAAAACTACCCAAAGAACTTCTGTTAAGGTAATTCTACATAACATTGTAAGGAGTAAAAACCTGAGGACTGTGCGTTGCTTATGTCTCTTACAAGTTATCAAGTGCTATTCATTCTTTCTTAAATCCTCTTGAAATAATAACACATCTGATTTAGTTCTTGGAATTCTTGAGCTTGTTGCTTTGATGTGTTTGAATGTGTTCAAATTATACTATACAGTGGAAGATGCCATTTAATTGTGATTTTTGACTTGCATGTCAGCAGAAAAAGTGAAATAAAATGTTCAAAAAACTTTGGTGTACCGAGTGGTCAGCTCTTCTACACTGCACAAGCTTTTATATCTGTCTAAAGAGCCTAATTCTCTAGTGTAGTTCATACTCTTTGTGCCATGAACTTTATTATAACAAAATAAAATACTAATTCAATGTCAGAACTTCCAAAAAAAGACTGCAGTGAAAAGCTCTATTACCATTACTGGCAGTCTGTGTTATATAAGGTAGAACCAACAGAGGGATCTTTCTTATTGTAGTGATTGGGTTACTCATAAATTTTGTCAGCTTGCTGGTGTGTGAGTAGATCATCTTTGCAAAAGTTACCTAGAACTCCAAGATCTGTAAGTTCAGCCCATGACTGATGGATGTCTTCATGCTCTCATATGGTTGAAAGTTGATTTCCAGCAAAGTATAAACCAGCTGCCAAATGTGGAGCTTTTGCTTGGTTGAATGTTGTCACTTCAGAGCTGGAACTGAACCAGGTCAGCAATGTCTTCTGTACCTACACAGAGGTTTTGTTATTGACTACTCCTTAAGGTGGAAGGAAAAAAAATTTGCTTGAGATAGTGGAAATACAGGTTTTAGTGGTGGTGTTATTAAAATTGAGCTGATGATTTTTTTCTTGATATACTGAAGAGATGTTTGGGTCAGCTTGCATGTATGTCATTGCTTCCAGTCTGATCTGAAGTGGAAGAATGTCTCAATGGTATTTTGCATCTTGTGCCTGAAGAAAATGCTCCTAAAAACATTGTGCCTATCACAATGCTCTCTCAATGGTATTAAAAAAGCAGACTGTTGGAAGGAATTGAATTTTAAAAGGTTTTTCATTTTTGTTGAGAAACATTCCTTATGGTGGCAGACTGCAAATTAGACTCTTAGAACTGTTTAGAAAATGTGATTAAAAGAGACGCATCACTGAATGATGCCCTGAACAGAAATTCTCTTACATTTGCTTTGTTGCACTCAATGCCACACATGAACCACAAGATAAGAGTCAATGTAGGATGTTGCCTCCTTAGCTAAAAATCATTATCTGCAAGCACTTCTTTTCTAACGTCTCTCCCAATATTTGTGAAAATGAGTGTCTCTTTCACTGTTATGGATGCTTAAGTATCTGATTTATGTAATTGTACAGAATCTTTGATATGATTTAGGCAGTGAAAAGTATCATGCACTGAGATAGTAAGGACATCTTCTTTTGCAGCTTCTTTCTTATGAGAGAGGCTGAGGGAGTTGGGCCTGTTCAGCCTCAAAAGGAGATGACTGAGAGGAGCCCTCATCAATGTTTATCTATACCTGAAAGGAGGGTGCCAAGAGCATGAAGCCAGGCACTTCTCAGTGGTGCCCAACAATAGGACAAGAGGCAATGGGCATAAACTGGAGCACAGGAAGTTCCACTTCTTTTCTATGAGGGTGACCAAGCATTGGAGCAGATTGCCTGAAGAGGTTGTGGAATCTCCCTCACTGGAGATACTCAAAAAACATCTAGATGCAATCCTGTGCCATGGGCTTCAGGATGACCCTGCTTGAGCAGGGAGGTTGAACCAGATGACCCACAATGGTCCCTTTCAACTGACCCATTCTGTGATTCTCTGATTTTAAAGAATTCACCAGGAGAAAACCCACAAACAAACAAGTCAAAGTAATTAGGCTCTACCAGTGGTTTAGCTGTTTGTTCTTATATTCAAGATAACTTCTTACAAAGCAACTTGAAAGATGTGTGGTCTTATCTTGGATTTGACCAGCTGAGGAAGTGGTGCAGCTAATCCCTGCCACTACGCTGTTATGGCAGTGTCTAAAGAAGCCTTTTGCATGGTTGAAAGGCTTCATGGGGCTGGAACAGCAACAAAAAATATCCCAGGCCAAGCATACATGGAACTGATTCAGCCAACCGTCTATTTTTGTGCACATATGTCCTTTTTGCAATTGCACAGTGATTTACCAAAGTAGTGTTGCAGATGTATCTAGAAGAGTTGATGATCTGAGAAACTGAACTGGGACTGTCAGCTTTCTCAATAAAGAACATGATGATCTCATGCTGAATGCTGGGACTGGGTCTTTTCTGCCCAAGAGAAATAAAGTACCTATTTCACTGTACCCACAAGATTGTGCTGGTCTCACCAGGGTTTTTTAATGGAGTGGAAGGGAATGGGTGGGAGAGGTGCTCTGTAAACCTCTATTTGAAATTGCACTGTTGCAGAGACAAACTCACAAGGCCAATGGCAAAGCATGTTAGAGAGAGGGGCATGCATCTGGGTTCTCAGTGCTCCAGAATGTAGATACCTAAGGAGGTTTCAGGGCACAGACCTGCCTCTCTAAAGGTTTATCTGTGGAGAATTTGTTTTATAAGCCTGCACATTAAGGCTTTTGTAAGACTTAGTCTGAATGTCTTTCAACTCCTGAAACACTATGTGCTAACACTGCAACATGTTTTAAAATTGTCTTGCCCTATGGTTATGGCAGGAGAGCTTAAATATTGCTGCACTGAGTGTAATTAATATTCTAATTATTTTTCCTTTATTAGCTATGCAGTCTACCTTTTAATTAAAAGGAGGGTAAACCAGTTGCAGTGGAAACATATTGCTCACAGAGCTGGAACTGAATAGTAAATACCACTGTAAGTGTCATCAAATGCACTTAGTTTGCTGTTTGCTTGTATCAGATGTATATAAAAACTATTAGAAAGCACTACAGCCCTCTTTAAAAAAAACCCTTTTGGACTTGTGGAAAAAAGTGATTAATAGCTTGTTACAAATATCTGGAAATTAAATGTAAACACAGTTTTTTCTGTTGTCAGAATTGGTCTTGTTCTCATTTGCATCAAGTATTTTAATTTATCTTATCTGGCTATAACAAGCAATCAGTCCAGTTTTTTCCTCTAAAATTGAAAAACTCTTCCTGATGGTAGACCTACAAAATAAAACCACTTTGAAATTTGTTCATAGAATAGTGTTGTTATACTTGCATACTCTAAAGTTTAACAAAGTATGCCCTTGGTCTTCTACTGCAGTTCATCATCATCATCATCATCATCATCATCATCATCAATATTATGATAGCAATTATTATTACTATTACTAATGTAACAACCAGAATTATATTGGAAGTTTTTCAAGCCAGTGTTATGTCTGTTGCACATTTTCTGTGGAGTATCTACCATGCTTGTAAATGAGTGGTTGAGACCCCCAGCTTCTCAAGCACAAAACTCATGTGAAAGGATAAGAAACCAGAAATTATTTCTTCTTGCTTAAGTAGACCCAGATAACTGGGCAGAGTATGAAGAGGATTTTTTATTAATATAGATAGTGGTGGTTTTGAGGAAGACCTTTGTTTGCAGGGGCCAGTTATACTTTGAGGTTGGTAGTATAGCTTGAGTGGAGAGAGGGAGGTATTTAATTTGTAACTTTTTTCTGGTTTATGGACATTCATTTTTATTGGTAATACTGGAGTATATTTTTACCTGTGAAAGAAATATTGTACTTCTAAAAACTTTTTTTTTTTTAGTATTCAGGCTAAAGGTAAATTATCCCCCTCTTAGCTGTTGCAGTGCTATTAGTTTGCCAGTTGGCAAGGATTGCTCTTTCCCCTCTGCTATTACATATTGCAAGAATAAATGCTCAATTGTATGATGTTTAAATAAGAATTGTGTGGTGGTGTTATAAATCATGTCATTTAAACAGTTTTTGGATGATAGTAGCTTTATTTTTTTTCTTAGCCTGTGTGTTATGGGAAAGCATCAATCGAATATATAGAACATTCATTGTAGAATTGCATGGGTATCTGAAATTCATGAACCCGTATCTGTCATCAGAAGAATCAGAATTTAAGTCAGGCCAATACAGTTTTAATGGTAACTTTTCTAGTAAGACATCACAGCCTTTAAGTGGCTCATCTTTGTTTTTGATTCATGTAAATTGCTGGGGGAAAACCCTAGAACAATGGATTATTACAGTTACAGTGTGAATTTGAAAATAATTGGAAACAAAAAAAAATTAAGTGTGTAATTAATGTTAGAATGCTCTGACAACAGCTTTTTTTTTCTTTATTTTTCTTTTAGTGCTTGATCAAATGCAATAATGCACTTTTGAGAAGCTAATACTTTCAGCATGTAGAAAGATCGATAACATTTGTTCATTTGTATTTTAACTGCTAATGTTCTGTACTTTTTTCCACAAAAATGGTAAGCTTAGGGAACAGAGATGTTTGTTCCTTTCTGCCACTTAAACCATTTTCAGTTCCTTTCTGCCTACAAAGTACCAACTTCATAAATTATACCACAGGTATAGAAACTATTGTGAGTTCTGCTATAAACCATATTTTTTGAGTCCATATACTTAGGAATAGATCTTAGCCATCAGTCTCAAAATTTGAGTGGCCAATTAGATTTAGAAGATGATAAGCAAAGTTTTGGGACTGAAATTAGGAGAGGAGCCCAGGAGTGGTGTTCCAGCAGCAGCTCTTCTTGTAGGCAGAAACATGCAGCTTGTGAGTTTAATAATGAAGTATAAGTTTTCATGTTTCTATTCTTTGTTTTTATTACTCTACACTGCTTTTTGCTCTGCTTTTAGTGGTTCGGTTGGTTGTTGTAGAGAAAAAGTTACTGTAATGTTAAACCTGGTGAAGTCATACATAGTATTTGATATATTTGAACTGGTGCTTTACCATCTGTGTGCTTGAATGTGGGGGAAATAAATAAGAAATGCAGCGAAGACTACAATAAGGAATTGTCATAATGCCATGGGTATTTCTTAGCTAGGTCCTGGAGGTACTTGGGTGGCCCATAATTGCTGTAAAATTTGGCTGCTGTATCTTAGCATACAGAGTACTGACTAGTGAGTTAAAGAACTGCAAAATATAAAACTTTTGTCTGGAGAAGTTCTTGGTTGGTAAGAGTTTTGTGAGCAGAAAAACAATGTATGTGTTTTGAAGGGGAAAGGAAAAAACAATCTGTCATCTCCAACATGATTAATTTTCCCCACTTCAAGGATTTGCATAATTAAATAGGGGAAATATTTCATCCTGAATAGCTGAGATTGCTCTTTAGTGTTTGACAGTCTCAGGGAAACATTCCAGTTCTATAATGTACATGCAATATTTTATTTTGATTTTTGAGTGTTTTGCAAGTCTTCAAAGTCCCCCATAGTAGTCTGCCAAACAATTACAGTTTAACTATTTAGAGTTCAAATTGATACAAGTATATAAACTATTCATACAGATTATGAACTGAAGTGATTGTATAGGAGTTTCTTATGAAATTAGGCCTTCTGTATACTTTTGCAAATCTATGGTTTTTGTAAAGCAAATTCTAATAGTGCCTCATACAAGTAATTTTCATTAATTCTTTTAATTTAGAAGGCCTGAAATACATCTGTCTAAAGAATTAGTGCAGAGCAGCACTAATTCACACTATTCAATATAGTGTGAGTATCGTTTAAATATTTTCTAACTAGAAATGTGGAGACTAACATTGACAAGAAGCAAGCAGAAACAATGCATCTGATGACAGCATAATATCAAATCCTGACTCGCTTCTGTGGAATCATATATTCATTTCCTGTGGTCCTTACCTCCAAAAAAGTGATCAGAAAGTCAACTGAGTAAGTGATCTGAATGAACCACAGGCCCAGGTCATGGACAAGATAAAGCCTTTGGAAATTAGTTACATATTTTGGTCTTCAGCCAGAGAAGCAACAGAATTATAATTATTTTAGGACAATATAAGATATGCTGGTTTTTTTCAGAAACCTTATGTTCTTCGGCAGCAATTTAAAAAATAGTAATATCAATGCTATTTTTGTTTTAGCATGATTTATTTAGTGTTACAATGTATAGTCTTTTAGTTTCTCTGTATCTTCATACTTCAAGGTAGTGTATCTAACTTCAAATATACACAAACATTGCAACAAGTTGCCATCTTCTGATTAATCACCTTTTGTTCGAAAAAATTCCTTTTATTCTGAAGAGGGATAGGGTTTCAAAACTCTCCAGTGACTTGTCTCATATTCAGGACAGAACTTGCCTAAGGAAACTAAAGACTCAGTCGAGGCTTGGTGATCAGCATATCACTTCAGAATGTGGAGAAGGTCTTATGTTGACCTTTTTTTTATATACTGCTACATGCATTGTTTGTCTGCTTATGAAGTTCTTACCAAGATCAGTTCCAGATGCAAGTTTATATTTTTCAGTTCTTTGCCTCACCAGTCGGCACTTTGTACGCATTTTCTGGCCTCTTTGTATGAGATGCTAAACATTTGCAAGTGATTATATGAACAATTCAGTTTGGCCTTTTGGAATTGGAGTAGGTAGCTGCCGTCCTCTATTTAGTAGGTTTAAGTGGTTTGGTTTTGTTCACAAACAAGTGCCAGTGTAAGCTCAAAGCAGAATATTTTGGGCAGTGGTATTTCAGATGAAATTCCTTTAAAAATGTGAGTGAGAGGCTTGAAGAACAGAGGCAGAAAATTGCACACTAGCGCTCTTGTATGCTGTGTTAATGTGGGAGAGGAGATTTGGAAGAGGGGTTTTATTGTGTTAAGGTGCTAAGTAAGATTTGTGAATTTTGAAAAGGAAATATTTAATGTTCCTGCTTGAACAATTGGGGATTCCTTATAAATGGAGTGCTTCAGCTTTACTTGGTTCAAGTTACAGGTATTATCTCTCAGTAAGAACATGCCTGTGACAAAGAATTAGTCACACTGGAACAAACAAAAGTAAATAAGCAGTTGAAGCAGGAGTAACAGCTAAAGGGGATACAGCAATGACTTACACAACTGGTGGAATTGTACTTTACCATTTATTTTGTTTCATTTTGTTTTTCTTTTATTTGCTACTAAACCTCTTTTTGGAATCTCATATTTAATGAAGACTTAATTAAATTTAGAGCTCTATTTACCTTGAAACTGGAGTTTATTTAAACTCAGTCTCTTAATTCGTTCATTATCCGAACTAGATGTTCAGAAGTGTTAGTGATATAATGAAGTCTGCTTTTTATATTGAGCTATGGGAGGCAGAGAGGGAAATGTTCTTCCTTATTTCCATGGGAAAAGTGCTATCAAAGAACAAAAGGCAGTCAAAAAATACTCTTTACTTTCCAAAAAGAAAAAAAAAATCTTAAATGTTGGTGCTGGACAGTTTAAATAGAAAACCATACATAAAAATACTTAGCCTTTTCTGGTCTATAATTAATGAAGTATTTGCAGGAGAGGTGAGCATTATCTGTGTGTTCATAATGCAGACACAGGCATCAAAAAGAGAAGTCTTTTGTTCCAGATCATCCTCCAGGCCAGTAGCAGAGCTTCAGGTTGGATGGAGTCTGCTGAATCCTACTCCAGCAACTAAGCAAAGCATATAACATCTATGGCAGTAATGATCTTGGTTTATGGAGCATCCCTAGGCTGCATGTCACTAGTGATTAATGTTATTTGTCCACATCTCTACCTAGCCACTAATGTTCAGAGTGGGTATAGTGGATTTTTGGCTATTTGGTACTCACATTATAATCCCTTCACTCATGGGGAAAAATAGACTGTAGGATAGTTGGAATGGCCAGAAGGTTGGATTAGGACTGTGGGCTGCAAATTAAACCACTGTGAACGAATCATTAGGCTAACTGCTAGTAAGATGTGTTATAGTTGCCAAATCTGTACTTCATAAAACCACTTCATAAAAATAAAATCTACACTAAAATATTATAGACTAGCTGAAGCTGGAAAATTAAATGGAACTCACAGTGCTTGAATTTATCATTGGGCATTTTGTTTCAGATACTGTATCTGTAAAGGTTGCTGTTGAGTTATACATGGTCATACTTTACAAATAAGTAAAACTTATTTTTAAAGCATGAGTAATATGATCCACTTGTCTTGCAAGTAACATACAGACCATAAAAAGTTAGATGCTGCCCTCAGTAAAATGAGTCCAACAAAGCTGATTATTTGTAGAAAAAGCTGATTTCTGTTTCAGTTGAAAATAGATATGAGGCATCCTTTAGTCAGCCTGGCATTTTGCAACTGCTAGTAGTTACACCAATGTTCTGTAGTAATAAGTACCTTATTACCTTATGGTGAAAGAAAAGGAGTTTGTCTTGTAAAGAAGTGGGTTTTGGTGCCAGATTTGTTACTGCAGGTCTTGCTACGAAGATCAGCCGAAAAAGACTTGAGTTGTTTACAAGTGGAAGCTGGAGGGTTAAATTATGGGAAACTTTTGGAGCATGTAACAGAGTTTCTAGTTTAAGTGCTTCACATTACAAAATAGCTCATCTGCAGTGAAAAGGGATTTCTTTTAGTAACCTGCATGGAAGGTCAAACATTAGGTGAGTCAATGGATGCGTGCTTTGCGTAGCAACTGGTGTTCCTCAGCCTTTTGCTACTGAAACAGGCCCGACAGAAATGAGCTGAAATATACTTTTTTTTTTTGATAGAAAATAGTTAAATTCCTTAATATTTAAATATGCCTCACTACTTATCTCTTCAGGACAAGTGTTATTTTGTGATTTTATTGAATAAGTTATTACAAGATTTAGCTACAAAGTTGGTGAAGTTCAGAAGTATACCAGCATCATTAGTATTTTTAATTTAATCACATAGGTATAAATTTATTTATTGAAATTAATATTCATTAAAGATTCTGCATTTCTGGATTATGGGTATGAATTATTTATCTTATCTGTGTGTTTTATAGCCTGCATATTTTTATTCTAGTGTTTGTACGTACCTGCTGGACTGCACTTAGCCATGAGGTGCCTCATACCTCAGTAGGATGTTTAGTAAAACAGAGGACAAAGGGTGAAGAGAAACCTTCCATGTATAAAGAATTGTAAATATGATTTGTATTTACTGAGTATGACCTTTTAGGAGAAATACAAGACAATGTCTATGGTGGTTTTCAGACTTTCCCACTGTGTGTGTTCAAACATGATAAGTAGTAAAATGAGAGTGTCTGATGCCCATTTCCCCTGTTGCTTGGGCATACATGGAGAAAATTCAGAGAAAAAACTGCTAAAAAAGGAAAATCAAAGCTGTGAAAGCTGCGCTTTGTCTCTCTGTGATACTTTTCCATGTGTGTAGGCTTTACTCTTCCATATTGAATGTGAAGGACTTTAATGTGAACAGATTTGCTATGCAAAGAATTGTAGAAATCAGCAATAGATCCATAGTCTGAAATGGGGAAGACGTAACAGATTTGTTGTGTGTGTGTTTTGTAACAACTGGATGGTGTGGTAAAGTTGAAAGGATCTTCTAAGCAGGTTATCTAGTTGATGTGCTGTCTTCAGTGAGGCATTTCTCATCCTTATTTGGTTTTATTTTTGATAAAGTTTGAAAATGAAAAACAGAAGTTCTGAAGTAGAATTCCACTCATAAGTCAGTTATACACAAAACCATATCATAGGTTTTTGTTTAAGGGTTTTAGAAATTGCCAGGTGTTTCTGTCGTACCAAATTTTGGGGGTAGGGCCAAAATTTCCAGGAAGTCACATATCTGTGTGTGGTATTCACTGCATGCATCTTGTTATCCACTTTTTATCAATCCTTATAGCATTGTATCAAAATACTTAAAATTAGTAATTGCCAGGCCATTACTTCAAAAGCTTATTCTTCTTGTGATCAACTTTGGAAGGGCCTTACAAAAGCAAGAGAGAAGCAGTTTGACTCTTGCAAAATTTGATTTCTCTCTCTGTAGGAGGTACACTATACAGTGCTGGGGTTCTGAGAAATAGTTATTTCTTTCTGTGGCTCCTTAGGGAAGGAAACAATGTTAGGAGTCAGCTGGCTTTGTGTTTGGAAAGACATTGGACAGTCTGTTTAAGCACAAGGTAATGATGAAGGACATGTGGAACAATACATGGGAAGATGATGGTAGATCACCACTTCTTGTTGGCAGAACCATATAAATTACAGTGAAAATGCCTCAAAAAAGGGACCTAGAAGGTCTGTGGCTCTCTTATGCTGAGTTTTGGTGAGTCTTGAGTATTAAGAAAATTCTAGACTAGAAGAATATGGATCCTAACTGCAACACTTTAAAGCAGGCAAGAGAGAGATGACCAGAAATCTAGCCTCCTATTCAGTATGCAGTGGAAAAATTCACCATAGATTTGTTTGATTAAAGATTGAGAGAGAGGAATATGACAATTTTGGTTTTCTGGAAAATAAGTCATTGGACAACATAGTCCTTTGAAATTAAAAATTTGATTGGCTTTGCCAACCAAAATTGCATGTTTCTACTTACACATTTCACTTCTAATGTGGTGTTTTAATTTTAAAAGTGAACAGTATGTGTGTGCAGTTTATCAGTGCATGTTAAGGGGATTAAGTTATAGGTGACATAGAAGAACTGTAATGGTTAATCCTTATGGAGACATGGCACTCCTTAGGAATTGAATGAATAACGTGATAAATAGTGTGTGTTCAAACAAGATTAATTTTACATGGATAGATATGCAGGAGTAAGGAATGCTACAGAAAGAGCTGTGGCCTGGGCTGTATACTCCCAGAGCAGGGTGTGATGGTGAAATGGGTGAGATACTGTAAGATTCTTGTCTGATGCTGTGTCTAAAAGGCTGCCACAATGGCCTGAAATGGCATTGAAAATGGGGTTAGGGAAATCATTCTTCATGTCTGTGTACAGCTTTGTTGATACTAATGAATTTTTTAATGCTGCACATGCTTCTAATGTCTACATTTGAAGAAACATGCTGAAAAAATAATGGGCAGAGAAAAGGAGATTTACAGAACTAAAGTAAAACGACTTTTAAAATAGGAATTAAAGATGACATGATAAGTGACTTTTAAACTCGGTGAGGATAAAGTATGAACTGCTAAAGCACTCTTTAATTTGGTGAAGAAAAGTAGAAAACAGCATAGAGCTGGAAGTCAGACATTCACCTTGGAAATAAGGGAAACATTTTGACAGAGTGATTAACCAGTGGAACAAACTACCAGAGAAGGTGATGATTTTCCATCTCTTAAAGGCTTTCAAATAAAGAATAGATCCTCTTCTGTAAGTTAGGCTTTAGCCAAATGCAAGTTTGCCATGAGGGAGCTGAGGAACTCTGAGCTTGTACAACTGCTTGTGCCTTTGGCATGACACTCACGTGTGCTGTTAATGTTGAAAGGTCTCCAAGGCTAAACTCATGAGCCATGTGTCCAGAGTGGTGTGTGCCTAGGGATGAAAAGGCTTGAAGGGCTCCAAGTGTTGGTAAGTGTATTTTCCTTCTTGAGCTCAATCCAGGCTTGCTATGGAGAATTGAATAGCCTAGGATACTAGAAACCAGAATAGATGATCCTAAATGGTACTGTGAATTTATTAACTTAATTTCCGTTTCCTTGTATTAATACATGCCAAGGACTGAAGTGGAAATGAATCTTGCTGCTGGCTGCATTAGCTTCCACCTACGTCGCTGTGGTCGTAGAGGACAGAAGTGCTATACAACCAGCAGCTGCCCTGCTTGGTAGTTTTTTCCACTTTTTAAAACTGCAAGTGCCTACTGCTGATGGTCCTTCACCCAAGTGCCAGACAATGTCAGTGTCTGACACTGACAGATGATTGACAATGTCAGTGTTTCCATCTCAGTTTGTTGGTTGCATTTAAGTTCTTTAAACACTCTGAAGTCTTTTAAAGACTTTAAATGACTTTAACCCAAGAGTCTCGTGCCTTGTTGGCTTGTTTTCCTGACTGGTAAGGATTTGCTAGTAATTCTGTGGGACTGCAAGGAGACAAGCAAGTGTGTGTTAGTGGTGCCTGTGCAAGACTGTACTATAGAGAGTAAATAAATAGAAAAGCATGGGAAAAAAAGTGTTTTCGAGCATTGTGTGCAAGATGCCTCGTTGGAATTATAAAAGTATTTACTGGCATCTCTTGTCTATTGTACTGTTTAAGTAAAAGGTAATAATTGAGCTTTTGCTTGCTGATAATGCATCTTAATGTTGTTACCTGTTTTGATGGGGACAGCTTGGGCTGCCTTGCAGCAAAGTTTCTTCTCTAGAACAACAACAAAAAAAACCCTCTAAAAGCATCACAAATGTTTACACTTACTAAAATATTTATTCTCCTAACATAGAATAACCACTTTCAGTCTTTGACTTTTTGAAAAGTCACTTCTTACAGAATGAAGCAAAAATAAATACATCTGCTCTCCATTTGGTTTTAATTTACCTTTTTTCACAGAAATCATGCATCAGCGTTAATTTCTTAACATCAATAAACAATGAAACATGAAGACTGACAGCCAGACAACTCAGAGTTGGGGGGGGGTGTATAAAATACCCTTTCTTCAACATCTTACAGTTTCTTCTGTTGTTTCTTATTCTAGTAGAACTGGATACCTCACTTCTAAAACATGTCACGTTTTCAGTTAGGCAAGAGTATTGTGTCACAAGTTCTTTCTTTGTTACAAATAACGTGGAAATCTGTATTTGTGCTTCTGTAAATCTGAGATGACCCTCAGGTTCCACTCGCACAGTGGTTCTATGAGGAAGCTTCTGCAAGCCAAGAAGCTTTTGCAGCTCTCTCTCGTGTAACCTCCACACTGTCATCTGCTGACATTTCCCTCATGGCAGGGAGAAAGGTGATTTCAGAAGAGGGTTCCTGGTGGGTCATTGATGTTTATGATGCTCTTAAAAGGGAGAGAACACTTTTCAGTGTTTATCTGAACACTCCAGCGATTTTATGAGCACATTACGTGTGTACTTTGTGCCTTAAATGCTGCTAAGTTTCCTAAAGTGGACAGGCCTCAGAAAGGATGTTCAAATGTCAGAATAGAAGCTATCAAAATAAATGTTATTGAAAGGATTTTATAAACTGTTTCATAGCTTCTGAAAACATCTGTCCTTCTGTTTGCTTGGCTATTAGTTTTTTTGAGAAAATGTATGGTAGAAAAGAGAAAGAATTTCCAGGTGTCAAATGAAATATTGCAAGACTACTATCTGAAGTGATCATAATAAATGTCCAAAAGGTTGTTAACATTTGAGAAGTACTTTCATTACCTTTTTTTGCTCTTACCACAGCTAAAAATCCCAGTGCTTAAGATGTAGGCATCCATTTTGAGCTCTAGCTTCAGATTTTCATTTGAAAAACAGTAACCAGAATGTTCTGTGATTAAATTTAGCATCTCTTACCAGTTGTTTGCTCCTCAATGTTAACATCTCACTATAATATGAAATTGTTCTTTTTACTGTTCATTGTTTTAATGACTGAAAAAGTTCCTTGGCAAGCAGGTAGCAGTGTATCAGTGAATTACAGGAATGTCTCTCATATATTTCATAGCTTTCATTCTCTGTAATAGAAAATTGTTTTTGAGTAGGGTCTATATTTTATGTTTAAGCTAATGATTTCTTTTTCACTGAGAACATCCTTTGAACCAATTTCATTGGTGTTTAGAAATGGTATTTAGCAAAATTCATTTTGACAGTGAAAAATTTCTTTTTGTAAACTATTAAGAGTTGACAACCCTGAGAAGTTGGTTCCATGATCAGAATAGTAAATCTCAACTTTCAGCTGTAGTTGTTTCTTGTAGAGTAAATTTTAAAAAAAGGTACTATGTTAGACTTGGTAGTCACTGTGAAACCCTTTCAGAACTTTGGGTCATTGTCCCTTGTATTAAGATGTAAGTTCTTGACCTTGGATTTATCTATGTGTGGTTATCTATTTATTACTCTTCACCAACCTCTGAAATCTTCATTTGTATTTGTGTAAGTTATTTCTTTAATTGTAGTACAGTTAAAGGAATATGAGCTTGTTTCTCTTAATTAAGAAGAAAATATTATTTGTTATAGTAGGGAGAGGGGGGAGGGAACAGAAAATAGATTTTCAGAAGCAGCACCTCCTGGGTTCTCATATCTTGGTGTTGACTGTCTTTAGATGATAGTTATGATATTATTTTGTAAGTCTCAATTACTAAAAATAATTTGGTAAAACACTCCTATAGCATTTAACTTGCTTCTTGTGTAACTGATGTATTTCCATAGAATTACAGAACGGTGGGTTCATGTATTAGTCCAAATTTATAATTAAACATTTTAATTGTAGTTTTTTTCCTTTCTTTCTAGAATATTTTCTTTCTTGGACATAGTTACTTTGTGTCGCTGTGCACAAGTTTCCAAGGTATGTATTTCTTTTGGGGTTTTTGTGTTGTTCCTTGGGGTGCTATTCTCTTACTTACATGCAAATAATGGGATTCATTGCAATCTGCTTCCTGTACAAAAAAAGTAAAATAGTTTTCTCAGTCTCTTAGTTTATTAGAGCAAATTAACAGTGGTCCCAGTTTTGCATTTGGATGTGGACTTATGCTGTGTACAGGACTTCTGTCTAAAGGCTATGGAAACGATATCCAGTTGTGTATGCTCTGGGGAAAGGATTAAGACCAGTTTGGCATGATGGCATTTGCTTTTTATAAAGCCATGTGGCTGTATAATATTATTTTTCAGGCATATTTGCTGCTTAAAATTCCATATAGTTTGGTTAATGTGCACCATGTGTCTTAAGAAGTACGTCCATCATTTTCTTGCCAAGTACAAAAGGTGTTAAGTAGATGGACTACTAGCAGAGGAAAAATGCACACACAAGATATTAAAGATATTAGAGAAGGCATGCTAAGTAAGTTTTTATGTTGTCTTTTTTTTTTTTTCTTGAAATACAGTGAATAATATTCTGTTTCTACATCAACTGTGTACAATGAACTGTATTATTATACAACATGAATGGACTTTATTTCATATTTTGCTTCCTTTTTTACAGTTGGGTTCAGTTTGGGGTTTAATTGTTTTTTTGTTTGTTTTCATGTATAATTAAGTATGTAATTTTTTTGTCCCTATACCCATATCACCCTGTCCTGCAATTTCAGTAAGTGTTGTGAGTCAGGTAGCATCAGGTTTCATCTAAAACCTACAAAACTGCATAAGAAAACAAAAATGATTGAATAAATGGTATCTTTCTCTGAGATCTACTGCTCCATTGGATGCAGTATTCTTTTTTTTTTCTGATTTTCTTAATATATTTATTTCTCTGGGTTTTTTATTTTGCTTTCCTTTGAACAGCTATTGCTTCAACAGTGAAGGACAAGCTCTCAAACACGTTCATGTAACTTAGCACGTGTAAAGGAAAGGCCTAATAGTGGAAAGTCGGCAGTTTTCTGAATGGTTTCTGTTTTCTCAGAATAGTAACTAGTAAGGTTGAGGAACTGTGGTTTTATTGAAAGGAATCTCATCTGCAGCTACTTGTTTTTCCATATAGATCTAGCAAAAGTAACTCATTAGACAATTTTACAAAAGCTTCTTAAGAATGAAGGATTAAGTCTTTCTGTGTATGTACTTCACATTTAATACCTTGTTTTCCAGTATGTTTTGTAGCCACAAGTTAGCCTTTGAAGTATAATCCATCTAGGAGATTTGAGATTAATTTCTGCAATTTCTGTGTTTTTAGCTAGTTGGTACTGTATGACTACTAATACCTACTTTTTTTTTTAATGCTGCCTGAAATTGTCTAGTTTGTGATATTTGCATTACTGAGAGGAAAATGAAGGGAGCAGGCAGTGGAGATAATAAATGAACTGTATTTGTTTTCTGTAGGCATGGAATGTTTTAGCACTGGATGGAAGCAATTGGCAAAGAATAGACCTCTTTAACTTTCAAACGGATATAGAGGTTAGTGTCCTTTTCATTTTTAGGGTATTTTTCATTCCTGTGGAGATGTTTAAGAGGATAGCTCATTTTGAGTGCCCCACAGACTGTGCTTGTGTTCACACGTTTTAAAGACTAAGTTCAAGAAAATAATACTGTGAAGGAGCAAATGAAAAAAAATCTGTATTTGCCTTTTCATTTTTTTTTTCTTTTTTCTGGATGAGTGTTTCAGTTTTGGTTGTGAGCTGTGTATCAGATAATTTTTATGTATCATATATAGAGAGAGAGCTCTAGAAATTGAAACCTGCTCATTTCCAGAAAGGAAAGGTATAAATGGTCCCTCTGGATAGAGTGAGATTTTGGAATCACTTTTAAGATCTAGAGGATAGTTTTGTTCCTGATCCCAAATCTCTCTATGAGGGGGCCATCTAGTGCTGGAAGCTCACTGGACACTTGGCTATAAGATTTGAAGATTAAAGCATTAATGTTCTGAATAACCTTTCTTACTGAAGACTTCCCTAGATTTCATTTGGTGTGTTTCTGATTACCTTTTTATGTGTGAAATGCAGGTACATGTGAAGTAAAGTCCTTTCCAGTATATAATGAAAGGTTTTAGGGCAGACTTGTCTTCTGTAAGAAAAACGTGTCTCCATTAATGCTATCATAGATATGCATAACAAAATAAAATAAGACATCTGAAAATGAAGAGAAAAATCAGTGGGGAACAACAATTCCTTGATTCAATCTGAACTGATTTATTATTTGTTGTTTGATACAAATTAAATTTAGACTACAATAATAGATTTATTTCTGTAGTTTATGTTTTAGCTTCTTAGTTGCATGAATAAAATCCAGATGTGTTTAATTTGCTATATTTTGCTAACCATGGTACAGACTGTTCCTAAAGCTTTATGGTAACGTAGAGGGTAAATTTTTTTAACCACTCTTTTAAAACTTTATTGCTAACTTCTGTGCTCTACTCATCTTAAACAAGAGGATCTTGCAGAGGTACGAGAAAGATTTTTGGCATCTGTCAAAGAAGACTTACAGCTTTAGTGTCATATTTTCAGTTCCTTTTAAAAAGCTTGTGTTCCTCATCTGCTAAGAAATGAAGAAAAACTCCACAGGTCTTCTGTTGATAGGCCTTTTCTGTGTCTGCAATCATTTTGGTATTTAGAAACACAGTATTGTATTTTCAAGTTTTCAATATTTTTGTCATGTATTTTACCTAGTGGTATTGCTCTCTAAGATGCTATATTTGTAGCATGTGATTCAGGAGGAGTGAAATCAGTTATGATCTTTTTTTGCTATAAAAAGCTATTGTGGTTTGGAGCAATTCAGTTACTTCAGTGTATTATATTTAAGTACATTTGTAATATAAACCCCTTAAATTTACTCATAAGAGCGTGTTCAACCAGAAGTTATTACACAGATTAGTTCTAGAACAAAATACAGTTTCACATTTGGTGTCCAAGAACTCTGTTTAGCTGTTTTAGTAGCATATTTTTTTGTGTATGGGTTTAGGACAGGTAAAAACTGGTGATTGTGTTTGACAACTTTGTGTTCAGCTGGACTTTTTGTAGATTTTTCAGTCAGTACTTGATCTAAGAATATCAAAAAATGCAAAATCAGGTTTTGTGAAATTTTCTATATTTGAGACCTCATGGTACAGAATAAAGTAGGGAGAGGGGGAAACCCTATGAAAAGTGTTTCTTTTCTATCAAAGATGTGTGATCTTGAATTTAAATGTACCTTAGGATTTCTTGGTCTGTAGAACCAATTGTAAGTTGGGGTAGGTTGAAAAACTAGTTTTTTGAGTGACAAATTAGTCAAACAGCTAACTGCATTTGAATGCACTAAAGTTGTCTTCTTGGGAGGTTTTATGTGATTAAAGAAATAAATGATTTTGAGAAAACTTCTCATTATTTGTTTGCATTTCCTTTGAATAATTCTTTAGGCTTTGGCTTTTTTCTGCAATGTAAACTGAACTTGCATTATATCCCGTTCATGAAAGAATTTATCCTTACAGTAGGAATATTTGGCTTTTGCTGAGCAGTAATTTTGATTAATTGAAATGCTTTAGAAAAGATATGATTTTCAGTTTGTTTGTTTTGGTGTGAATGCCTCTGAGTGATAATATAAGCAATGTTACTTAGGGACTACGAAACAGGCTCTGATAAGAAAATATTTTCTCATAGTGATGGCCAGGATGTTAGTATTAGAGAAGGACAATAAAATATAACAACATGACAACAAAAAATCCACTGACCTGTAATTTTATGGGTATTTTTTCTTTCAAAAAATAAAGAGAGAGAAAAAAATACACGGTGCTGTTAGATATTAGTCCTGTTGTTGCTTCTCCCACCATGATCATTTTAGTAATCTTAATGGGCAGGGTCTGCTGTGACAAGACATTGAGCCATGTGTGAGTGAATTAAGAAAGAGAGAATTAAAGATTTAATTGAATAGCAGTTAAATGTGAGTGGAGATTCTCAACATGTAACTGTTCTTTCTTGAAGTAGCAGAAGAAATTCAAAGAGTTGTAGTTCTGATGGGGTATAGCTGGGACTGGTCTTAACTCCGGGGATTTTTAATTTGGTTAGGATATTATGTCAGAATAAAACTCAGCTAAATCTTCCTTTTATTTGGTTTAAGGGTCGTGTTGTGGAAAATATATCGAAAAGGTGTGGTGGGTTCCTGAGACAGCTTAGTCTGAGAGGATGTCTTGGTGTTGGAGACTCCTCTTTAAAGTAAGTAAAATCCTTTATGGAGGCATTACTTATTTCCTAATGTCCGTACCAAATGCAATTAGAGTACTGTTACATTTGTTTGTATTTCTGAGTGATGACCAAAATGGGATACTTAGGTAAGTACTAAATACCTTAATAATGGCTAAATGAGTCATCAGTTTGAGATCAAAAGATAGCTTCTGTTATTTTCTAGAAAGGAACTAAGAAATGAAGGCTGTGCTTTTCAGGAATGTATCTTTTTCTTCCATTAGGATTATGTTGATATTGCTCCATTTTCAAGTGGTTAAAATGTTTTCAGGCTATGATAGTCAGAGTATCAAGATTAGTGGTCATTTTTTAGTTTGACATCTGGTTTGGACAAGAGTTGACCCTTGCAGTAGGAGGAAGGATAAAGACTGATACAACTGAGTGCCTACAAAATCAGGAAAGACCTGAGATTCTCATCTTGGTCTAAATAAGAACAGACAGGCAACAAGAACATCTTGGGAGACTCTAGAGAGAACAGTGACCCTTTCTTTTACACAGTATATTAACTGAACTATGTAGTTTGTTCCCAGAAGAATGTTTGTATCTATATAAGCTTTTCCCAGTGCAAACTGTTTAGCCAGGTTCCTCTGGATATTTCTGTGAGTATTTAAACCCAAAGATCCTACCTCCAGCTGAAGGGTCCTTAAACCACGAGTGCTTTAGGGCTCACAGAACATTTGGAGGAAGGCTTGGGGTGGGGTTTTTTGCAGTTATGCTTTCTCCCTGTGTCCCCAGAGCCTGGATGGTGTTCAGTCTGATGTAGTTGTTCTCAGGTTGCACATATAAGCACAAAGATTTTGTTAAGCAGTGGGCATTAAACTACAGGTGCTGTGACTGTAGCTCTTTCTAGAATTTGTAACTAAGTCAATTCATTAACTTTTGTCTCTCGAGTAAATTCATGCAGCACTGATTTTCAGATACTTCTTCTGAAAGTGATTTTTCCTATAGGGCTGTTTGTGTTGAATTGTTTCCAGATCCATTAGTTTCTATGGGTGATACTAATTGCTCTATTTATCCTTCTTCTATATCAACTTTTGTGTAAAATAGCCAATTACTCATGTAGGTATTGGCTATGTAAGCACTGAATGTTTGTGGCAGGTCTGTCAGGATATGCCCCACACTTTATTCTCAGAGGCAGTTTGCTGTTTCTCCAGAGTGTAACATCTTTCCAAGTGATTTGACGAGTGTCTTGATTGTAAATCTCCCTCCAGTACATGAATTTTGGAATAGCTGTTTTAAGAATTCATGTGGAAACTCTCGCCAGTATAACTGCTTGCTGGGGTTTTTTCCATTGTTTTCAATCCACACTGGAGAGCCAGAAGTTGTTACCAGCTGAGTGTGTAGTCAGATCTGTTAACCAGGGCAAGCCTCCAGACAAAACTGTTTTTGTGTGTTTCCTTCCCCCCTGCCAATAAAATCCATGCAGTTGAAGGAAACATGGGCATAAAAACAGTGTTCTGAAATGCAACGCAGCTGTAAATATTACTTTGCAGAGATGAAAAGAAAGTTTATGTATTTCTTTGGGGTAATTAGTATAATGATACATACAGGCTCTCAGCAGTATAATAGCTCCAATCATCCTTAAAGTTCATACCCAGTAGTGCACACTGATGCTTTTTAATTTCTGAAATAATAAAGAAGAAATTTGCAGCCTACAGGGCTGGCCACTGGTAGTCCAATAGGCTTAGGTCACACTTGGGTATTGTACCAGGTGTGTCCCTTTCCATTTGCTGTGGGAACAAGCTCCTTATTAAGACCTGCAAAGGCTTTAGTAATGAAATGTGCAAAAACTCTCCCCAGAAGCCTAATGTTTACCTGATGTGACTGACGCTTAAAGCTTTCTGTTTATGCCCTTTGAATTTTTAGTTATGATATTTGAAGCAAGTTCTGGCTTATATATGACAGAAATAAACAGCTTTCCCAAGTGCCTAAGAGCAAACACATGCAGTAGGAAAAGGGAAAAGCAACCACTGAGACAGATAGATGTATTTGAGGCATACTTTGCAATTTGTGGCTTGGAGATCAGGCTTTTTGACCAAGGCGGGAGGAGATACGGGTCAGAGCGCTCTCTAGTGACTGCATCGCGCTTGGGACATTCTGTTAATTCAGCTTCTCGTTGCTGTTTCAGGACCTTTGCACAGAACTGCAGAAACATCGAACACTTAAATCTGAACGGGTGCACAAAAATCACTGACAGGTAAGTCAAAGAGGTTTTTTGATTGATGAGAAAATTTGGAAAAAGAAGTAGCTGAAGGTATTTTTAGTGTGTCTGCTGTTTTGCAGCACGTGTTACAGTCTTAGCAGATTCTGTTCCAAGCTGAAACATCTGGATCTGACATCTTGCGTAGCCATCACGAACAGTTCTTTGAAGGGCTTAAGGTAAGAAGATTCAATGTTCTGTGTTAGAGAAAACTGTTTAAAGAGCTGTTCAGCATTTAATAAAGTTTAAAAATTGGTGCTGAACCTTAATAAGGTTCTGTATCTAGGACTTCTTGGGTGTAGACTATGGTGTTTGTGTGTGGTCTTTTCTCATGACTTTTCTGTGGAGGCCTGGCACAGTCCACTGGCTATCATTAATTTCTAACAGTGTGTTTAATTTGGGTTTCCCACTGTTATGACTATTTGAAGGCTGGATTTAACTTTATGTATTTTTTTAATTCTCCCAGTGAGGGTTGCAGAAATCTGGAACATTTGAATCTTTCCTGGTGTGATCAGATTACGAAGGATGGTATTGAAGCACTGGTGAAAGGGTGTAGTGGACTAAAAGCACTATTTCTTAGAGGTTGCACACAGGTACATAATTGGTTGGGTGATCCTTTAGGAATAAAATTTTATTTTGGGTTTTTGAAATCTCCATGAATTAAAAAATACCGTTTTTGTTATAGTATTTTGTTCAATATTGCAAGATGTGTACATTCTTTGGGCTGCTTTTCTGTGCTTTTAATTTCTTGTTTCTTTTCCTATGTCCAATTTAATTACTGAATACAGTTAGAAGATGAAGCATTGAAACACATTCAAAATCACTGTCATGAGCTTGTAATCCTGAATTTGCAATCATGTACAGTAAGTATTTGAAGCTTCCAAAAGTACATTCTCTAAGAATCAGAAATAATTTTTGAATGCTAATGAATGGATCTGCTGCACACTTACTTAAGTCAGATAATTAATTTCTGCAGTTTACAGGATTTTGTGTGGAATAGTGGCTTTAAATGAGCTGGCTGTTTCTTGAGCTGATTTTTGACTTGAAGTGTTGGGTTATTTTTTCCCCCTCATTACATCTTTTAACTGTGGTAAGCTCTAGAGTAAGAACTAACTGTATTCATTCAAATTTCATGATCTGTGTAGCATTTTTGTCTATTCATAATTCTAAGATTTCTAATTGAGCAGAAGTCATATTCTGGGCCACATAATTGAGAGTAAAATGTAATGGCATCATAACTGAAGATGATTCAGAACCATCTAAGTAGCAGAAGAGCATGCTTTTCCAATATTAATGGAAGAACACATTCATTAGTAATGAAACGACTGGGAATCATTCATGTACTTTTAATTCTACTTAGGGAACACAAATTATCTTTGCTCCAGTTTATATTTGCTTTTTTATTGTTTCTGATGTGACTCTTCAGGAATGGGAAAGGCCTTGTTTCAGGCTTTAAATATCTAAGAGATTCTTTCCCTGCAAATAAGCCTTAGAAGGTATTGAAATAAATTAGAGTTTCAGTGTTTCAGTCATGCAGATTGGAATAATGAAATGATATTTTTGTTTGTTTGTTTTTGAAAAGTTTTCTAGTGTTATTGCTAGAAGGTGTCATAAAACCTGCAAAACTTTCAAATCTGTTTTACAGATTATTCCAGAATGAATGTGGCATGGGAACATTTTTTGTTAAGATTGAACCTAATAGATTTCTTTAAAGTGTTGGATATTTTTGAGTGTTAAGGATTATTAAAAGTTTCATTAAAATTGCAGAAAATAAGAACAATACAAATACAAAGTTTGAGATTCCATGATGCAGATGTATAGTGAAAGAGAATTTTTCAGTCTGAATGTAGGTGCCAACTGAAGCTGGGCACTTAAAGATAACAGCAGTGAAAGTAAGTTCCTTCTTTTGGTCAGAACCACTCTTAAATAAATAAAATCAGTACGTAATTTCCTCTCCTTTTACTCTTCCTTTTGCTGTCCTCTTTCTCCCAAGTTCTTTTTCTGTTGTGTTTTGCCTGAGACTAATGACATATATGAAGGCCAGCCTTTTCTGACTAATTTTGTGGAAGGCTTTCAAGATATCTGATGGTAATTAGTTCATATCTCTCCCACTTAACAGTGGCATTGGCATAGAAGTGCACCAGAGCTTTCCCTTGGTCAGGATATCTGTTGTTATATAGTGCAGACAAAAAACCTCCTGAGGGAAAGTATTTTTTCCTTTGAGCTTTTTGAGTTGCTCGTCTGTGTGTCCTACCTAATTACATGTGCTTTGAAGCTTTGTTTAACTGGAGGTGTGTTCTGCTTGCTATGGCTTGGAAGGGTGCTTCCAGAAGCACCCAGGCTCCTTATGATCAAAGGGATTTTTACACAGCAGGTGTCCTTGTGCTTTATAAGACCCCCCACTCTAATTCTAGTGACTGTATTTTATGGGTTGTGGAAAATGCCAGGCCAGCTCCAGGGCTATGGAATGAATTTGTATTAGCTCTGGAAACCACACAGCTGAAAGGTACCGTCTTTAGAGAAAGATTTTAGAAACTGGTGACTTGCAAGCATTTTTCAAACACTTTTCTTTCTTGACAGGGATATGGGCATTGAAATCACAAGCAATGTCAGAGTGGAAAATTTTCATATATTACTTGAGGACTTTTTACAGCAGAATAAAATTTACATAGTCCTTACCTTCAAGGCAGTCCCTTTTCCCAGTAATAGCGTCATGAGTATTTCTCAAAGGAAACAAAATAGTTCCAGAAAGTAACATAGTTTTGGAGAATCAAATCCAGAAGTACCTGACTGATTTGGACAAAACTTGAAAACTTATCTTCTTACCTGTAGATTATGCAAATCCTTCTGGATCCCCAAAAAGAAAATGAGACTTCTAGTTTTCTTCCTATAATAATTTGACTGAACTGGTTACAAATCTAAACTTCTGATATTAAAATGTACTGGGCTGGGGAGAGGGATAGCATAAGGTAGTCTTCCTTTGTGCTGAGCTTGTGCTATTCCTCATCATGTTTTCATCTAGGAAAGGTTATGTTTGTGGTAATAGCATCAGAAATAGTCTACAGCTGTATGAGTGTACTCATATGAGGGGCTTATACAAGGATTGTGTACTTTCTATTAAAAATACAGTGGAAATCTTTGCTGCTATTGCAAGAGTAATATTAAGCCAGGAAATAAAACAACTTGTTCCAGAGAGCAGAAAAATTAAATTCATAGTGTAAGGAGGAGGAGGAGAGAGCTTTTTCCAGAATAGAAGACTTGTAAACAAAGTCGTATTTGCACACACAGAATAATCCAGTTCCTCTTGCTATTTTGTGTGCAGCTGCAATGGGCCTATTCTGTATAGTTCCTGTTTCAGAGAGAAAATTTGTTTATTCATATTCCAAATTTAAAGTTACTCCTCATGGAATATCTACTACAAAACAATTTTGAGAAATGAAAAATCCTCTTTTGAGTTAACTCTTTCATCTAAATACAGCTGTATAGGGTAGGGTGAACCTGGCTTTTACACTTACTTTCTGTAAAGAATGGATTATGTGTAATTGTTTCCCTGTAACTATTGCTTTAAAAATTATCAGAAGTTGAAGGATTTTGCCCTTGGGTCCTACTGCTCCAGTGCAAATTATGTAGTTAGCTCTTCTGCTGTGGAGCTTTAAAGTCTCTTTTGCACTGTTCCCAAACTTACACAGTCACTGGAACAAATGACCTGGACCCCACCAATATATAAGAAGTAAGCAAAATTTTAAAAAAATAATAAAAAATTAAAGTGAAAAATTATGAAACAAAAGCAGAGTCAAAGAGGAAGACAACAACAAACAATACTCACTCTGTGCTTCAGACTGCCTTAGAGTAGGACTTAAGGTCTATGGAAAAATTCATAATTAAGTAAGAATTGTAAGTGTTGATTATCTTCGGTGTTATCATTGTATGTGGTTTCACAACTGTATTTTTTGAAAATCTGCATTCCTAGGTTATATACAGTGTGACAAATAGCAGTTCAGTGGCAGTGTCTTGAGTTTTGTTCTTGGCTCATTACTTGATAAGGAAGTAACTTCAACCTTCTTCTGTGTTGCAGCAAATTTCAGATGAAGGCATTGTGAAAATCTGTAGAGGATGTCATAGACTGCAGTCACTCTGTGTTTCAGGCTGTAGCAACCTGACAGATGCTTCTCTCACAGCCCTTGGTCTAAACTGTCCAAGGCTGAAGTGAGTATGTATGTCATGAGTGTGTTGTATGTTGTGTTCTTACTGGCCTGATCTGAGAAATTCACTTCTGAAGATGAGCTGCATTTGCAATCAAAAGGTTAACTTAGAAGTACATAAACTTGAGGGCTGGTCCTCTGTAGCCGTCATATTAATGTAGTTCACTGTATATTGCAAAAACAAGAGTTAATATATGACAAAACATGCTGAACTCAACATTTTAATTTTCTACTTCTAGCTAAATATTTTAGGTACTAATTACAAGTGAGAAAAAAAATATATAAAGCCCATTATTTTTTTAAAGGTAAAAATATCTCTGGTTGTGTTGTGCCTTGTGATATTTGTACTCTGATGTAGTTTTATGCAGTCATTTGTCTTACAAAAAAACCAGCTACATCATATCTGATTATTATGTTTAAAGATTTTTTTATTCTAAGAGTGCTTTTAATATGCTCTGCAGTTCTTCCTGGTGTTCTTAAACTCTGGTATAAAGTGTGCTCATGTCTTTGCAAGCACTGGGGACTAATATTTATGAGAGATGTTTTGAACAACAGGGGCTTAGCTGTTAAAAATAATATCAACTTCTACATTGGTGTGGTTGATGCAAACATATATGTAATAGTGGGCTTTAAAACCAGAGCTCAGTTATGCAGCAGCCCCCTGATTGTAGAGACATATTGTACAGGCATATAATACTTCTTCTAATTTTAATGTAAAGTAAATGAAAAGATATGATTTTTGGATTACAAATTGCTATTTATGACAGGAACATGCAGGGGTCAGAACTTGTTATCCTTGAATCACAGATAGTGGAGGAATGTGTAGTCTAAAAATTAGCGGATGCTGCATTCTAATGCCAGTGTACCATATGCTGACACACAGTGTTCCTTTAGCTGAGTGAGTGAAAAAGAGCTTTTGTTACTGTAGAAAACCTGTTCTTAAAACAATTCCAGGCTGACAGTGCCCTTTGTGTCACTGTTCATATTTATTAGGGCTTAGGAGTCTTCTGACACAGTGGTGTTCCCTAGAAAGCTGTGCTGGTCTTTTGCCACCATGTCTTTCATTTTCTCAATTGACATCTCAGATGGGAAATAAAAGGAGGTCTAAATTTCTGTTAGTTGTGCAGTTCTTTCCAGGGGCAGTACAAGTGCAGCAGGAATTGTTTAGCCTTGGTAGCTGAGCTGTCAGCCCTGTCTGTGCCACGAGGGGGAAGGCGTCTGCCGCTCTCCTCCTGTGAGGAGGAACAGCATAAGGAAAGAAAATGACCCTCTGCAATGATTGCTGATGAGGATTACTGCATGTTGGAAGGACAGAAGATACAGCTTGGCTTTTGGGACTGTGGATAGAAAGTACTTGAAATTATCTTGGAAAAAATTATCTTGGAAAAAATTATCTTGGACATCAAAGGGAAATGTAATTCCACACTTGCTTTGTACCTTCTGAATATTTCAGTGTTGAGTGTGGAAGAAAACAGCTGCCTCTGTTGGATTTGCTGGCTCTGTTAGGAAATTTTGGAGTATTTTCTGTGCTGTGCTACTCTCGCTTCACTTCAGGATCTATGCTGCTTTCCATGATACTGCTGCATTTCCATGATGCAGCTGTTACCAGTCATAAATATGTCCTCGAACAAAAACTTAGGTCAAGCTTTCAGCAGACCCTTCAGCTGTATTTCTTATCTCACATGGACATAGAGGTGTCTTGTCATCCCTCCTTACATTTACTCTTTCAGATGCTTGGCACCTTCTTGGTTTTTTTTCTTTATTAGCACTTTTTAATGCTAAAATACTGGTAGGTATTTTGGCAAGGCACCTGTGAACCATTAATGTCTTTATCTGGGTGGGGCTGTGAAAGTTAGGATCATGTTCCTTTTGGCCCCACCAGCTGCTAATTCCACAGGAATAGGGAGGTGCTGAGTGTAGAGACATTCCAGGTGTGCCCAAAAGGCAGCTGTAGACAATGAATGCAACTCTGAGGCTGCCTCGGAGAACATTTCTTCATAAGAGTGGAGGATCTGCTTTGGATGTCATTTTGCCTCATCAGCTTCCATGTTAGGTACTTTTTCACAAATCCCTGGGTGAGAAATTCATGTCAGCTTTAACAGGAAAAAAGAAGAGCCCTCTGTATTTAGGCACAGTCACTAAAACAAAAGCAAAAATTCAAACTTTGCTCATTATTTCCATGCTGCCCAGTGCCTCCCCACCTGTTTTTTCAGACTGGGGCCTGATTGATGTAGCATGTGTGTAATACAGCTCACTCCCCATTCTCGTGTCCTGACTGACTGCATACCCAATTTCAAGAAAGTTAGAGCTGCTAATCTTCTGGTTTCTTATTCCTCTGTTTCTATACTATTCTTTTCTACTGGGTATGCAGTAAGTAGCATCCTCACTATTTTGGATGTTGCAGATGTCAGTCCCTCTCCACCCCCCTTTAAAATCAGCCACGTAATGAGATGGGGTTGTAGCAAGTAATCAATGAAAGGAGTTAGTAACAAATGTGACCTGAAAGATGGGTTTTTTTTGTAGTGGTGTTTTTCCCCTTCCTGCTTGGTATCATAGGCAGTTTTCAGAGTAGCTGAGAGTATTTTATGATAGGCTGCAAACTGCCCTTGTTGGAAGGGCACAGAATTCTTGAATGTGAGTCTTAAGGAAGTCCAGAGGCATTAGAACCATCCATTTGGGAAGAGGTGCCTGTCTAATATTTGGCTTAAGATTCCCTCATACTTCTGAACCTAGTTGAAGACTGGAACTCTGAAAGTGATTTTTCAAGCCTGTGGGGCTGCTCAGCTCTAAACTTGGCTGCCCTCTTGCTTTTGGCTTGAAAGAGGCTGATCCAGCAAAATCATAGTCAGAGCCCCACATCCTGTACTGTGGTGGGGTTTTAATCCGTTCATGCACCCAGTGCGGCTTTTCCCTTTGCATTTTGTCTCTAGAAAGAGAGTGTTCTAATGATCTCCTAAATCAGTGGAAGGATCTGGAGGCCTCTCAATATTGCCACAAAAAGTTCTTTTGTGCCTCTTTCCTTGCCTCTTCCCCACGAGCCCCAGTATAGCAGCAGTGTTTGCTGTGGTAAGTTGCACTTAGTTTGTGTTGTTCATCCCATGGCACCGTAGTTTCATCTTATTCATCTTGATACTCAATCCACCTGCAAAGGAAATTGTCCATTAAAAAAAGAACAAAGAAAACAAAGACAACAAAACATTAGTGGGATGGAGGCCTGGGCATCCTAGTGGTGCTGTTTGGGGCACTTGACCTCTTGGGGTTTTTTTTGTCAGTATTGCTTCCCAGTGCCTCTTGGAAGAGTGTTAGGATTATCTTTCCAAAACATTGTATTTTCTTTAAGGTTGTATTGGTATAGTTTATTGTTTTTACTGTGGGATTGAAGATTTTAAGCTCCTTGCCTTCTGGTAAATTGCTTCACTGTGCTTCATGCAGAGGCTCTGAGGGGATTTCTAGTAAGTACTTTCTCAGTTTTGTGGCTTCCCAGCAGCCTGTGTTTAGATAACAGGTTTTAGATTCAGGCTTCATCTGCATTTTCCTTAACTCAGGGTTTATTTTCCCACATCTTTCTTCAGATAACACAGGTGAAGACTTGGTCATTATGCTTTTACTGAAACAAGAGGTTAAAATGCCTCTAATTGTGTAAATTTTTTTTCCACTAAATGGTTTGTGACTGTCAGAATCTTCTGATAAACTGGATTAAAAGTCTGCTTTTTAATTTCAAATCACTGTGAAAAATAGGGGTGAGTGTGTATGTGTGTATATATATATATATACACATTTTGTGTATGTGTATATATATGTATATACACATTTTCTATTGAGAACTTTTAAGTTGCAGAAGACAGATTTATATCTCAAATACACTTGCTTTTCTCAATGTTTTCTTTAACATTTTAAACTTTTACAGGATTTTGGAAGCTGCAAGATGTTCACATCTTACAGATGCTGGGTTTACCCTTCTAGCACGGGTAAGGGTCATTTCAGAAGATTACAGCTCTCCCTGTTTCATTGCTGCTGAGCAGCTGTGAGTTGATGTAGTCCTGCTGGGAAGCAATATGAGAAGAGGAAAATTAAAGTAGGAAGAAGCCAGTGGAGGAGGGGACTAAAAAGCTATTTTATGTCTGGATTATAGTTAGATCTGCAACTTGATCTAATTTGCCATCTATCATTGCATTTTTCATTTTTTCCTCTCTTTTTCAGTTTGTTTCAATTGAATTTATTACACTTAACATAATTCTAAACTTGTGTTATATATTCTAGCCAAATTTCCCTTATATTGGTGACACTCGCCCTTGTGATATTTACATTAAAAAATCAGCATATAATAGATTGTTCTGAGGATAACTTTAAATTACAGGACACTTACATTATACATTATAGACTATAAGCACTTGTGCCCTGGTTCATGCTGTAAATATGTGCAATAAGCATATTGGTGGTATCAAATGCTTCATGTTAGACTTGTGTGTTGCTGGTTGGGAAATCAAAACACAAAAATTATACTCTGTAAATGGGATTCATTTATGCTGCTGATATTTAATGTGAATGAAAAGAGGGGTTTTTTTGTAGTCACAGCAGTTGAACAGAGTGGTTTCCTAATTGTTCAGCACTACAGCTTCAGGCTCTTGGTAGTCACCTCAAGCCTGCTCTTGGGGGCTACAAGTTAAACTGTCTTTTTCTATTTCTGGAAAAAATGGATTGGGAATTGAGCCAAGCTGTGGCACTGTGTGGTCTGCTGCAAGGTCACAGGGTTACATCCTTTCCTTCAAATTAGTTATGATCAGATATTGAAAGCACTTCTGAAAGCTTGCTGGGGGTCTCTCGGAATGTTGAGAAAATTGCGTGTGTAGGTGTGCCATGCAGCTTTCTCCCATCCTTAAAGTAGACCCTAGTTTAATATTTTCATCATTTATTGGCAAAGCAATTTGGTTTTAAGCTTCTTTCTAATGTATGACAATGAAGAGAGATATGCTATGGGCTTAAGTGTATTCTAGATGAGTTTGGTGCAGGGTGATAAATGCAGAAGTTGGATATATCTGTATGCAGATGAGTTGGCTTTAGTGCTGTACATACCATGTGTTTGGAGTGAGGGGGGGAGGGAACAGGGGTGCTGAGCACTGGTGTGTCCTGTTCAAACCTTACAGGGCAAGAGGGAGACATTTCACTTAGTAAGAGAAAGGCTGAAATGTAGACATTTGAGAGGAAGGTGGGGTATTGCTTGTTAATTCATCTACTTTTTTCTTTTAACATTTTTTTTGTCTTTTGATGGTGATCAAATATTTGAAGGATTTATATCACAATTTCCTCTTGCAAGCTGTGCTATCCCATGTTATTAGTCCTGTGCTTGATTTTATGTCTAGATGTTGTTTTATTTCATTTTTTTGTTTATCTCTTCATGTTTTGTTTATTGTAGAATTGCCATGAGCTGGAGAAGATGGACTTGGAAGAATGTGTTCTGGTGAGATTTAATATGAAAAGGAATATTGAATGTGCAGTGTAAGAATACAACACATTAACACCTTCATCTAGATGTTCTTTGGTTTTTATAAATAGTGTTGTGTTTATGGTAAGAAATAAAAATAATTATTGGGAAATCCTATACAGGGAAATTCTTGGAGAGTAACAGGTGATGGGTTGTTTTCCAGAAATAACAGAACCCTCATCTGGTAGAGAAGGAGATACCTTTTTTGTGGGTTACCTCTCCTGCTGTCTGTTGCTTATGGCTTACGTCTGGTTTCTTTTATTCCCAGATAACTGACAGCACATTGATACAACTTTCCATACACTGTCCTAAGCTGCAAGCATTGGTAAGTGTAACTCCTGGTCTTCGGCCTGTGATACTCCCCCCAAACCACACACACAGCCAGCTCCTGCAGTACAAACCCAGGCTGTTCACTCTGTGTCTACAAATCATTCCTGATGTACAGTGATATTGTGCAAAATATGTACAAGTTTCATAAGTATTCTCAAAGCAGCATGTTACTCCTGAAATATTTACATGCATTGTGTGATTAAAAAAATGTTACCAAATCAGTGAGTAATAACCAGAAATCTTTGATTTTATGGTTAACATCCTTCATATTTGGAATTCCTTATGTATTTGATTCAATTTAAAGCACTTAGATCCTTTATGGATACTCTCAAGTGGTCAGTAATGGTTTTCTTAGAGGGTCTGGCCCTTCACATCAAATATTAAATAAACAAAACCACCCAAAGAAGATAAATGTAATCACTCTATAAGCAGTTTTGCATGCAAGTACTTTTTCCCAAGGACTACATTTACATAACAAATTATGGAAGGTTTCCTTAGATTTTACTTTTGAACACAATTGGAAAGGATTGAGAGTAGGGTACTCTGTTTACTGGATTTCAAAGAACTGTTTTCTAGGGAGTGGTGGCTTAGACCTTTCAGATCATCAAAACCAATTTGAGGTAACATAAATTTGTCTGTTCTTCAGTCAAGATACTTGAAAATTACTGGATTGTTCTTACAGTAGGAGCTCCTGTATTTCAGGCCAGTTGTCCTTTAGTGTAGATTTGTTATAACTACTTAAATCTCTCTATGTGAGAGAACAAGTATCTTTATAATCTGTTCTTAGATGGGATTAAAGGAAGGTGTTCTGCTTCCTTAATTAAATTGTGTTATGATTAGTGTTACTCACTCAGCGTTACTAAGGTAGCAACATGAGGAAAGATGGCTTTTCAAAGGAGCTTGTTCACTATTTTCTATTGTTAGTTTTTATTTTTCCTTATCAACTGTCCAACCTAATTTCCGAACCATCATTCTTGATGATAAACCAAATGAGTTGTCAGGAGATGTAGAGCCATTTATATGTGACACGTTTTTGTATTGTAATCGCAGTTGCAACCAGTTCTTGCATGAGATCTTTTGTACCAGTTCTGTCAGTGCTTCAACAGAGATACCACAAAATATCATAATGCTGAAGCATTTTTTTCTGAGCCTGCTCCTGTTTGCTGGCCTTTGTGTGTTTGCCCACAGACAGGGAAGTATAGCCTTGGTAAAACATCACAGCTTTTCTGAGGAAACCAGAGAACTTGATTTCTTTGGTGTATATATATATATATATATATCTTTAAATATAACCTATGGGTAGGAAGGATACATACTCAGAGATTGTGTGTGAACAGCAATGGCTGAGAATTACAGAAAAAGACAAGACTGGCAGGTGCCAAACACACTGCATGAACTAATCTTGGTGCTTCCAAGGTCCTGTAAACTCCTGTGCAGATGTGCTTTAGTGTATTTGAAGATAGAACAATCATTTTGCAGAGGTCAACTTTGAATTTGCTTTTGTCATGTTTGGGAGACTCAGTAGATGCTGGAAATAGGCAAATCTTCCTCAGTATCAGAGTATTCAAGGACTTTATTGCCTAATGTACTTAATTTCTGGTTAAAGTATTTAATTGTACATTTAAATTAGTACAGAAACTGTGAAATATTCATGTAGTCCTGAAGATGAGAAAGCAAGTGAATTCTTCACAGCATGTGAAATTCTCATAGTATGTCATGCCATGCTTGATTTATACACAGCATTATGTATTAACAACAAAAAAAAAGTATATTTTTAGAAGGCTTATGAAGTCAGAAAAATCATGTGGTTTAATATGAAGAGTGTATAATTTGGCATATTTGTTCTACAAAGTTCTATGAACTGAGCTGTACATCCTGTATTGTCCTTGCAGTACCAAACACCACGTCCCAGGAAAGCTGATTTTATAAGCTGCTTACTTCCTGGGATGGAATACTCCTAATTAGCCAACAGCTTCACCGAGCCTCCTGTCCTTCCTTGGAACAGCAGGTGTGTTGTGAATGTTGGTTAACCCTGCAGCTGCTGATTGTTCCCGGGCTCTGAGCCAAACCAAGCGCTCAGAGCACGTACATAGAGAAAGGAGGTACAGGAGAGAGCTGACGTGTTTGAAGACTTGAGAGACTGCCAGAATGGGTGTCAGGAGTCAAAACACTGGTGGTAGGGGCACACACTTCATTTCTGTTGGCTTTTGGAGACAGTTTGCACTCATCGTGGTGTTTCTTGGAGTCCCTGCTGGCTGCTCACGCTTGGTGTGTAAAATCAGAGCAGTGGGAGCTGAAGGGAAGCTGCCAAGGTAGCTCCCAAGTCAGACTCCAGAGAAGGTGCAGACCTGCCTCCCAGCCTTTCTCTTGTTCCCTGTTCATCCTGTAGAGCAATGGAGAAAAAAGTTGTGGGCAAATAGTTTTAAAGAGCAGGACAGACCCCATGTGTCTGGTAGCAGGCAGGAAATTCTTGTGATGTAGCTGAGGTGAAGTAAGATTGGTTGTCACTGGGCTGCCCTGTCAGGCTGGAATGAAGAGTTGTACCCAGAGAGGGGCAAGGTTACATGTTACAGTCAGGGGATTGGCAGGAGGTCCTTTTGAGCACTATTGTTTGCTTGCTCTGAGTTAAAAAGTGCTTTTGGACTGCTGCAAGTGTTTCTTCATCAGTTGCTGTCTGAAAAAAACAAGCTAAGGCAAGGAAATGCTGCTTCAGAACCAGGCACTGTTAGGTACAAGTAAAGGCAAAACACAGGGCTGAGCATAAAGCAAGGCGCTAGCTCAGAGCCCAGGGCAAGGGGAGTAGAGTTCACAGATGTTCACACATTTCACTGGGGAAGACTTTGAGAGCATTCATTTCAGTGGTGACCGAGTGGTTTTTCAAGCCGCCTCTGAGGAATGTCTGTTTCCTGTTGTTGTCATCATCCGTGCTTCTGCAAAAGTCATGAATTCCCTAAAGAAATGAGGGGAGTGCTCTATGTAGTGCCACTGCCTGAGATGCAGCATCATTTTCCATGTTCTTGAAATTCAAGGGAGTACAAAAATGTGCTGAAGAGGAGCAGATTTTTTTGGTTTATTATGCTGACTGTTGCAGAAAAGACTGCTCCTGCAGCTGTACAAGATGTTTATTGCTCCTTGCCTGAACAGCCTGAGGTGCCAAGTGCTCATGGCTTGTATTTTTTGAAATGATTATTTGGCAAATCAGTCCATTGTGATTGTTCTTTATCTGTGTGGACTTGCACAGGCTTGGTACATATGAGAACATGGCAGCTGTGAAACAGTAACCCCTGAGTAGATACTCATCTATTCCCATATGTTCTCGATCATCCTTTAAAGTTGTTTCTGGCACAGTGCTGTTTGCACTGTGTGGGACAATGGGAAAAGAATTCCCACATTCATAGAGAGCAAAGGGGCCTGAGGAGTTCTGTCAGTGATGTGTTTTGGGACTCAACTTGTTTTGAAGCAAAATTTAAAAGCAAGTACAGCAGTTTTGTTAAGTAAAGCAGTTTCTTTTTTTACTCTTCTGGATTTCAGCTATGTATTATTTGTAGCTGTTTAACCACTGGAGTGAAGGAGGTTGAAGAGAACTTCTGATGTCCAGAGGCTCAACTCACTTAGGACTGAGGGATGTTGTTAATTGTTTGCCTCTCTGTTTTAGAGCTTATCTCACTGTGAACTGATCACTGATGATGGGATTCTTCACCTGAGCAACAGCACGTGTGGGCATGAGAGGCTGCAGGTGCTGGAGCTCGATAACTGTCTCCTCATCACAGACGTGACTCTGGAACACCTGGAGAACTGCCACAACCTGGAGAGAATTGAGCTGTACGACTGCCAGCAAGTCACACGAGCTGGAATCAAACGGATCAGAGTAAGTGTTTCCTGGCTTGCTCCCATGGAAATGCCAGAGCTGTTGCTACTGCTTCAGATTGTACGAGTCCTACAGGTCCCAGGCAAGGAAAGCTGAATAAACAGTCTGACTCTCCTCCTGTTAGGTCCCCATGTGTGTAATTTCCCTGCATGAACAGCAGTAATTTTCAGTTCTGACTCAAGACATTTTGCTATTGGAATAATGAGCTCTTATCTTCTGCTTTGGTATAGTGGCATGCTTTATCCTAATTATATGATATATATATATATATATATATATATATATATATATATCCTAAAATATATGTTAATACACAGAGCCAGTAGTCAAACATCTGCATGGATATTTCCGTTGATGGGCTGTAGGGCCCTCAGGCCCTGGAATCAGCCCCAAACCTTTTCCCTGCATATCTCACCCATGAGGTCAGGGACCACCTGCATTGTGGGGACAGCATTTTAGCCTTGAAGTGAAACTTGTCTGCAGCTTCATATCCCACATTTGTGTCCAAACACTTTTGCAACTGGAAGTTCATCCCTGATAGTGACTCAAATTGAGGGCAGAAGCACAATTCTATTTCATGCTGCTTTTGAGGAGGAGAGCAGCAGCAGGAATATGGGAGGCAAGGTTACGAGCAAGTTGTCCTTCAGGAGCCAGGGTCCATCCTTCTTGCCCCTGCAGCAAAACCTGTGCCTCTCCTGATGTGGAGCTGTGTGGGCTCATCAGTGCTTTGTTGGGAAACCAGGGGGTGCCCTGTGGAAGTTGGTGTGCCATAGCTGGATGGATCAAGAGGAATTACATGTGAGAAGACAGCTTAGCTGGTATCCACTCTAGAGATGCTTTCTTTACAGCTACCTAACCTTAACGAGAGAGCACTTATTGGCACAACAGTTGAGGTGTGCTGCTTCTCTTTTCAATTGTTCTTCCTCTCCCATTATAATGCAGCCTTTTCACCCACAGGCTCATCTACCTCACGTGAAAGTTCATGCTTACTTTGCTCCAGTAACTCCCCCTCCGTCGGTCGGAGGGAGCGGACAGCGCCTCTGCAGATGCTGTATTATCCTTTGACAGTGAGTGCAGCCACACAGAAAATGTTGTTGTTGAAGAATGGGATGGCAAGTCAGCAGAAGGAGTCGGTTTCCTGACAAGCCCTAATGGTGGTGTTTGGTCATCCAGTTTTGTGACAAGAAAAGCGTTTTTTTTTTCCAGGTAAAAATCTTAACGTAATGTGCAGCTGTGGATTAAGTTGGTGATGCTGTGGTTTGTATTAGTAACTCCTCCCTTCTGTTGGCATGAGAACTGCAGTACCGTGTTGAATGTGTGGGCATCGCAGCATAGCAGCTACTTGGTGGAAGTTCATGAAACTTGGAAGTTAAATTACATTTGTCAGCACTATTCAGTGTGAAGTTCTGATGTAACATGGGGGCTCGAGGCTGCCACGCCAAAGAACTGAGCCTGCTGTTCTGTAATATACACCACAGATCAAGTATCAGGTTTAAGGACAAATCAGCTTTAGCAGATGTTGACCAAAAAATGCAAAGTAATCATAAGCTCTTACAGTGAAACAGCAGCTTGTTCTTTTTCATGATTCAGCTTCATATTTAATTATGTAACAGGACATAATAGGTAATGTCAAAAGGTAAGGTAGTACCTCAAGATACCCATAAAACTAGGAATACTTCCCAAGTTTTTGGACCTGGTTCAGTTGAACTCTGCTCATACAAAGCTTGCCCGTCACCGACGCACGTTCTGCCCGATGCCATCGGCCTTGAACGGGGGTAAGAAATCCACTGTGGTAGAGCCTGTGCACTCTACTGTACCTGCTGCCACAACCAGCCATGGTGCTCTTGGTAACGCCATCCCCGCGTCCTCCGCGGGGTGCAAGGAAAGGATGCAGCGCTTCCAGGAAGAGGGGTGTAGCACACATGCTTTTCTACAGATGAATGGAAAACAGGTTCAGCTACAGGAAAAGGATGGAGCAAGGAATTCGGTTCGTCCCAGCCATTTTAGCAACAAGCATATGGGCTCATCAGTCTGTAGGCAGGAGTTGAACCAAACCAAACCTGTGGTTTTCAAATGTGGAAAGCCAAACTCTTCACATTTGGTTAAGAAGCTGTCAACTTCTGAATGATAATAATGATAAAAATCTATGTATTAACTCTTAAGGCCATGCTTTCATCCTTAGTTTTTCAGTGCTAGACGATTAGATAAACTTTTTTATATTAAGCAATTTAATTATCTGAAACTACTTGACAGTTCAGAAAGCTTTTTTTGTGTAAGTTTGATTGTGTGCGTGTGTGTTTTAAGAGTTCAGGGCCTGTGTTTACTGAAAATTAAAAAGCAGTTGGAAAAGCTACTACTGGATAGTACTGCCATTTCCCCCCTGCCAATTTTAAATGACTTCTAAAAAGGAGTGAGTGTGAACTTGAACTTCTAAAGCCAGCAATGGCTGGGTTGTGTTCATGACACAGGTGGGGACAGTAAATGAAGATCTCAGCTTTGGGGTTATAAATTACAGCTCAGACTACAGTACATGGATTTCTTTAGTACTAAAAAGTAAGCCATCCTGGGCTTCTTTTGCACAGTAGTGGAGTGCTGTTACAATCATACTTAGAGTTCCATTGAGACACTGCTGGTGTAATGAGAGTTTTAACCAGATTTTATTCTCAACTGTACCAGGGCAGTCATTAGTACCAATATGTCAAGATGTGTTGCCTTTTGTTGGGTCATTTTTTTTCTAAGAACATAATGAACCTTGTAAGTCTATTGCATTGAAGATGTACAAAAACAAATGGAACCTACTCCAATATAGGACACTTAAATAAACAATCACCTGATGTCAAACTTGAATTTGTTGGAATTATTTCAAATCTAAGCAAGATTTCTACTAGAAGCAGAAGATCCATGTGAATGCAGTGTGTGCAGGAGATACTACAGGACTGGTTTACTTCCCTCCCTTACCTTGCCCTACCATTCTTGCTAGGGCAGGTTTTGCAATTAATCTGAATCTTAACAATGGACTGTCTCTAATGCAGGTGTGGGGGAAAAAAAGAAGTAAACAAAAAGAAAAGCACATTTACAAAATTATTGAAAAACATTTATTATACTTAAATTGAAATGTGTACATCTTATTAAAAAACAAAAGCCATTTGCTGGTGCCATAATTTAATTCCAATTTCAAGTGAGCTGGACAAACTACTGTACAACTTTCAATATTCTTTAAAATTACATATTTGGATACTTTCCAATCAAGGATTTTTCCACTTTTATAAAACATTTGGATTTGAATATGGTATGAGCTAAAAAGACACAAGTGTCAGTTCAGGGAAATACTAGGACCAAACAAGATGAACAACTTATAGGCAGAAATGTTTAAGTACGTAAAATTTTAATTTCAGTGCAGAAAAAAACAAAAACAGGAAAAAAACCCCTAGGTTTGATGAATTTAAATTTTCAAAATGCTACAGCTTTCAGAAGCTTTTCTGCTAAGCACTTGAGCCAGTAATGAAAGGGGAAATGAAAAAAATCAAAGTTGCTTTTTTACATGCTGTAGTATTGGTTTACATGGAACACCACAGCATAAAAAGCAAACTATTCCCAAGCTTTTAAGCCAGAGATCAAGGTGAAACTTTCCAAAGGCACAGGATGACAGCCCTGGAATTGTCACCTAATACCTTTGGAAATACTCCCCTTTTATGTACCTAACCAATTGAAACTTAATGTTACCCTAGGAAATGCTGTGCCATGACTCTGCAAGACACATCCAAAATACCGAGAAAGCACATTGCCTATTTCAGAGAAAAGTAAATATTTGGTCATATGGAAGAGGCACTGTAACAGGTGTACAGTATGGATGGATGGAGGGTGCAGGAAGGTCAACAAAAAAGGTAAGAAGAGATTTGTCCAGAATAGGAACTCCAGCAGGAAGTACCTGCTGGGAAGGAGACTTACAGGGTGTGTATTTAGTGTTTCTCAAGCAATTTATTCGATGCTGCTGAAAGCTCTGACAGCCCTGTGGTGCCAGTGGGTCATCTTCCCTCATCAGCATAATTCCACTGAAAACCCCACTTCTCACTGCCAGTATTTTTAAACCCACAATTTCACAAGCAAAGAGTTAAACTGCAGCAGTGCTCCGCAGAGAACCTAGGAAACTAAACATAAAGGATGCATAGGCAATTCTTTTCCATTAAATTCATTAAAGCAAAACACAATTACTTGGTACCCCATAGGATTTATATTAATCCCTCCAGTAAGGTACTATTGATAATGCAGTTTGCTGCATGCATATATTGCATCTGTCTAGGGCTTCTTAAGAGCCCTGTTCTGGCATTTACACTTCTTACATACACTCTTATACACAATTTACACGGGAAGCTGTTTTGACAGCTTTACTCTCAAAGACCTGACAACCTGATCACTATCACCTTAACTACTCATCTCCACACAGATTAGCATGTGCTCTGCTAACATCAAAAAATAAAACCAGCGTAAGGTACAAGCACGTAATAGACAAACTGGCACAGAAAGGTAAATGCCCCAAAATAAGTTTACATTCATCTCCAACTGGATACAGATAATAGAAAAGCAGCACTGCTTTGCTTCTATAAACTGTATCTACTGGCCATAGTTTGCCTTATTTCAGTGAAGGGCAAGCACCTTTGCTTACATTGTCTTCCATGCCTGTACAGAAGCTGTCATGGCATAATACCTCTCATGAGGACACTTAGCTATGGCAGTGATAAGAAAGTTCACCTATCAAACAGCTCATTAGAAAGGTCATTTTGTGTTTTCAATATGAAACATCTTATACAGTGAAGTTAGATCCTAAGGTTTTGGATGATCTTCATAATCTTTAGGCAGGACTTCATTCTGCATTGGAGTATCAGTCTAGTAAGTGTGTGATGTCACTTCAGAATTATATGGAAGCCTTCTCCATTTTCAGCTGAAAATAGAAAGAAATGTCAGTCTGTCTTTCTTGACCAGAATCATAGAAATACAAGCCAATGCACCAAAACACCCAAGTATAGACTTAGTTTTGAAAATAAACTCATCTACAACAAAATAAAAAGCTTCCTACTTGTGCAAAACAAAAATGTTATGATTAATGATTTGTAACTGGATCTTCAAAGTTGGGACAGTTTCTGTAGGTAAAATTTGCACAGAGTTAACTTGTCCACTGATTAGAGCCAATGCTGGCACCATGTACCAGAAATAAACTGCACTTACAAAGAAGAGTGGGATTCAACAACAGCCTACTGAAGATGACCACTGACTAGCAGAGAAAGAACAAAATGTTATGCTCGGTTATGCTGACTCACAGGACGCAGTACAGATGCAGCGTCTGAACTTCAGAGGTACTACACTGCCAGGATTTTGAATTTCTTTTTTTTAACCTATTCTGAAACTTCACCATTCTCAACAATTATTAGCAGCGTCACTGTGCAGTGATGGCTGTTGAATTTTCCGTAAGGTTTGTTACTGAATCCTGCACCAGTTCTGAACTGAAAGCTTGAAGAAGAGCCTGAGATGCTACACAGAGGCTGAAATCTGGCTAGGAGAGGAAGAACTCTGGGTTATTTTCTGCCACTGTGAATACAGATCTTTTATTATTTTTAAAGAAAGGTCCTTGCTGGAATAAGCAATTAAATTTTAGACTGTCAGAAAAGACAACGTACCTTTTATTGTGGTGAATAAGAAACAACTCTCATCTTGAAAGTTTTGAACCATCTACAAAAGAAAAGTTTCAAAACCCTCTGGAGTATGACCAATGCAAAACACAAAACAGTAACAACCTCAACAACTCTGATAATTAAACAGTCTTTTGTGAGCAATTGTGTATTTTTGGTTTTGTTCTGCAAGTGACAGGCATATACTAAATTAAAAACCATTACTATCAAAATACTGCTTTTTACTCTTGTAACAACCAGTTGGGAGCCTATTACTGCTGTCTGTGTTTTTGGAACTCTGTGAAGCAGACACTCAAATAAGGAGAGTTCAACAGTGTTTAAATGCCCCCTGCCTTTGAGGGTGCTCAAAATAAATACTTGATAAATAATTACTGAAGCATCTCAGAACTATAGAAACCAGCTGCTTCTGTCTTCTCATAGTTTCAGTTTAGTCAGGCAGAGGAAGAGTCATATTTAAAGAATTCTTCTGCTCATTTTATTGTAAAGGAAAAAATACCCTAAATGTCAGAAAATACTAGGCTTGCATTATCAAACAGAAAAAACAGTAATAAATAAGCAATCATATGAAAACCCTCCACTCCAAGTCATAAATAAAATGCCAAGAAAATAAAAATTTCAATTACCTGATCACTAACAAGAATGTGGATGCCTGTGGGACCCTGTCTGTAAACTTGGTTGATCTGATGCAAAGGAATATTAAATGCCAAAGCAAGCTTGCGTGTGACTTCTGAGGCTGCCATCTCCTCTAAGTAGATTGCATGATAAACTACAAGAAAAAATCATTTACATAAGCATGGTACTAGTGGATAACAGTAACTATATGAAAAAATCTGAATTTGCTTATGCTCTAGGCTTTCAAAAATTTTTAAAACCTATAATGTTTAGTTTACTCTCTCCCTGTTCTTACTAAGAGCATAAAATGCCCTGACTTTTCTTTCAAGGAAACGTCATAAACACAACTCTGACAAGGGAGAGGCTTCTATATGCTCTGAGCCTGAAGGCAACTTCCACATTTTTTCCTGTATCCTGCACAAAAAGGGACAGTCGTGTGAAACAGACTTAAAAATGGATCTTTAGAGAGTCACCTAAAGATGGTTTTGGAAGTAGTCCTGGGCAGTCTTAAAAGAATCAGGTAATACTGACATCCCACTTACATGCCTACACTGTTACTTTAAATACAGATGTAGATTTTGGATTTTTGGTAAATAAAGCCTTTTGCAACTGTCTGAATAAAGTTTCTACAGATCTCCTCAAAGCAGAATGCAACACAGCACACAGAACAGTAAGACAAAGCAGCTGTTCAGTTTGGTGCTGTACTTACAGTTCTATAGCTCTGTTTAACAGTGCTAGAAGCCCTTGGCAGCTCCAAATTTGCACATTGTTCTGGCTGAAGATACCCTGAGGGAAAACATGTATTTGACAGCAGCAGTATTTATTTACAGATCCTCCTCCTCCTTGCATGGAAAACCCACAGGCACTACTGCAGTAGCCTGTACACATTTTAGCTGGGGAGAGAGGTCTCTTAAAGCCAAGAGCAAGAAAATAATAATTTCAAATAGATCCATTCTCTTAATTTTAAGAGTGACATGAATGTATGAAGAAACAGTTACATTCCCATCTGTGTTGAATCAACAGCGGTCAGGAAAATACTAAAATGAGGAGCCCATTCACTACTTGGCTATTTTTCCTTGTCCAGTCTCTACAGTTTTAGTTCAGTTGCACAGAAAATGACAGCATAATCTAACAGAAAATGGGAAAAAATTGTTTTATTTGCATGTAGCTTTTACATGTACCTACATTTATATGGTTGATACCTTGTCTGTAACAACATGCACAGCTGACTCCAGAGCTCTTTAATTCACTACCATGTACCTAGTTAGTTTTATCAACAGACTGAAAATGCTCAATGACTTAACCTTGAGAGGTTTCAGGTTTTGTTTGCTCTGTGCTGCTAAAGCAGTGATACCACTGTGACACAACCTCCCGTGATTTGTACACCAGGGACAGCACTTCAGCCCCTTCACTCTCATTTTCCCTTTCCCACTTGTTTTACTGCTGTCAGCCCCGGCTGCTCTGAGCCCCGTGGGCCCTACCGTATATTGCACCGTTGCTGTCTCCGCTGCCCGCATCCTGCCGTTCCAGTTGTAAGCTCTGTAAGGGCTCCTGGCACACGTAGATTGTTAAACGGGGCCTCACAGATCTGCAAGCCAAGGAAATCACACATCAGAGGAAAGGCTACGTGCACTGGAAAAACAGAAGCTGATGTGCCACAAATGGAGATTTGTTATGCAAACAGTACACTTGATATGTTTTTTATCACTGAGCCCAAAATAATTAAATTAATCTCTTAAGTAAGCGGTCTCTCAGACGCTGCTGCATTTAAAATTTCAATCCATTCAGAGCTCCTGAGGACACTGCTTGTTGGACTCCTGGAACAGGACTCCTGAGTAACAATGGCAGTTCTTCCAGAAGGGCCACTGGTACCAAACACCCATTTCAGAGGGAATCAGACACCCCTGGGATGCCGCCTGTGTTAGCACTCAACACCTGTAACCTCAAAAAGCCTCAGGTTGTTCTTAGCTCTCTGCATCACCAGTTTTGTGTCTTGGCAACAAATCCATCTGTAGCCAAGAAACTGGCAGGGCCCAAGTGCATTGGTGCAGCCTTACAGCCCACCTGCACCTCACCCGGGCCTGCCCTGAAGGTGTGCACAGGAGGAGAGTTTTAAACATAGTGCTGCCAACTCCTGAGGCAGATCACACCAAGGCCCCTCCTGACACCACCTTCCCAAATCCCCAGTTCTAGAATGCGCCATCTAAACCCCCTCAGCCTCACAGTCAGCACATCACCTGGATTTCAGTGCATTATACAGCCGAATTCCATCGGCTGGACCACAGATTTGTACCAGATCTTCTCTTGTCAGCTTTAATAAATCAGCACCTGGACAAACAAGAGAGGATTTAATGAAGATTACTGTAGCACATGAATTCTTTCTACAATAAATGGTATGTTCATCTAAACCAAAAGTAACAAACTCCACCATGACTAAATGGAATTTGGGATACAGGAATAAGTAAAATTCAGACCAGGCTCTAGTGAGTGCTAAATAAATCAATGTGTTTTCCGAAGGTGGTGAGTTACACTTCATGGTGTTTACAGCTTTCAAACAGTAGGAGTCTGCAGAGCACATAATTTCTGTGGAGATGAATGTTCTAGAGACAAACAGTGATTTTTGCTGGCATTCAGGGCAGAGTATTTTAAATACATGCAAAATATAGAGCAAAAATATTCCATGGTTTGTCACTCAGTGAATTATCCCAGGCATTCAACTCATCCATCACTTCCTCTGTGCACTTAAGTTATGACAATGCACTCGAGTACAGAAGGTGCTGTTGAAGCAAAAAATGGGAGAATGGATTCTTCTGAGAAGCAGCATGAGTGTCAGCAAAGAAAACAACACTCAGAAATATAAGCCACTGTAACAGATGAGTGGGAAAACAGGAAAAAGTATAGACTTTATGCATGAAAATACTCCACAGACTATATAGCAATGTACAAATAAAAGCCAGCAAAAATAATTTATCATAGCCCTTAAATACTATAATAAAAAACTCCCCAGACCTGAGGTAGTATAATAAAAGTCATATATACCACACCTCCTGCTTCAAAAAAAAAAAATCCCAGCCAGCTAGTACTTGACTTTTATAAAGATAATAATGAAAAAGAAGAAAAGTTTTCCAAGAGTCTTTATCTGAAATTTGGTACTAAAGTTTATTGAGAAAGCTCAGCAACCCTCATACAAGAAACACAGGTCAAAAACTAACCAGCAGCAGAAGAATAAACCTTCCCAGAGAAGAAGCCTGGTACAAAGGGAATCCTGAAAGAAGCATGAGCCAAACCAAGAGACAGAGAGCTGGCAGCATTTACAACACTGTCCCCATCACGTGTCACCAAAGAAAAAGGAATTTTACTTATGGTGTCATGCCTTCACACAATTCCATGGAAGACTGAAGAAGCAAACAGCAAAACACAGCCTCACAAAGAGCATCTGTTGCCATGCCTTGTGCCCAGACATACAATGGGAACTGCACAGCTCTCTAACAAGCAACTTAGTAAACAAGTATGTATAAATACATATGCCATAATGTTCTTAGAGAACTCTTTTCCCACACAGAACTTACTCAGTAACACAAAGAAAGAAAAAAAAGTAAACTATAGATACCTGAGAAATTTGAAAAAAGCCTTGTATAGGCAGAGAACCTATTCTTGAGCAACCATTGCTGAGTTTCCTGGATTGTGGCTGAAGGATGAAGCTGCTGTAATAAATAAGATTGGATATGATAATTTGGATACTAAAAAACCCAAACAAAACCCAAGCCATTAAAAAAAATCTCCCTGAGTTCAACACATTCTTAGTACCTATTAACATCAAGTGTAAATCAAACATTCTAACACAGCTATACAAATACAGTCATGATCAATACCAGAAAGCAAACACTCACATCTCCTGACCCTTGAGAGGTTCCATCTCCTTGATGATTTGGGGAGGAAGAATTGCTACAGATTATAAAACAAAAAAAAAAAGTATTACTAGAATTCTATAAACCAAAATATTTAAGCATTGTCGAAAAGTAACTTGAAATTCCCAAAACAATAAATATCACAGTTGAAAGAATTAAAATACTGGAACTTGTTAAAAGTAGGAGAAAGACCATTCCACAGTATATGGACCAGACCATACCACTGTAAGTAATTTTTGGATGAAGTGCAAGTTTCGTTTTAGTTTAATTAATGCCTTGATACAAAATGGTTTCACCAATGCAATTTTTGTTGAAAAGCTTTTGAAGATTTTTGTTGGGGGGTGTTCTTGCAAGTTATACTGTGTATGAGGGAAATGAAGACTGTTCTTACTGAGAAAAGCTAAAACTAGTTTCCATAGACAAGGATTAAATTACAATAATGAAAAGGTAAAGTATTTGCTGTATGACAAAGGATAAGAAATTGTTTTAAAAAATATGTATTAAAAATAAATAGTGAGGGAGAAGTAACTACCTTATAACTGAACCATGTGATCCAAATGTTATACTCTAAAATTAATATATAGGTCAAAACAATCTCCCAGTTTCCCAGTGGAAACAGCACACAGTTGAATTTACTCAGAAAACATTTTGACTAAGCCTGATTAAAATGCTGCCTTTAATGGGACACAGAATAGAAACCCACCTGTCTGGGACACTGTAGGTGTTATGCTGAGCAGAGGTGAAAGTTGGAGCAGGAGTAGGACTGTTGTTTACAAATGTAGTAGGAGTATCAGGCCACGGTGAGCACTGAAGATAAAAAATTAAAAGTTAAGTTTCTCTGGACAATACATTTTTTACTCTGATGCACACTTCTGTCATTTAAAGCCAGGGGTTTATCCACAGCGTATTCTGATTTGCAATTCCAAATAAATACTCCTTCTATCCCACACATTACATGCAGATATTCCAGGCAAAAATCAGCTCTGTTCTATCTTGTTCTTTTATGAAGACTTCTATTTATACTGTCTTCTCTTAAAAAAAAATCAAGGTATTATTGGTGAAAGTGACAAAAGACCTGTACATATTATTCAGTTTAAACCAACCTCCAGCCACCTGCTGGAAAAAGAGTCTTTTATCCTGCACAAGGCAGAAGGGCTGTTTAAAATGCAGGGAAAATGACACAACAAAAAGTGTTCAGCAATACTAAGTAAAGCTATGAAACTAGGTTGCCTCTTGTGGATAAATTTAATGTCTCTGCCCTGAGAGCAATCAAATACAAACTGAATTTTCAGTAGAAATTTTGTAAATTCAGAATTTTAAATAATTTACTGCAGGACTAAAATTATGCTTACTTACATGGACTGATTTTTCTGAACTGCTTGGTAAACCAGAATTTTTTACACAAACTTAAGTCATCACACGTATATGGTAAGACAGCTGTCCAATTCTGTCAGTCTTTTTTTGGATTTTTTTTAAATCCTCATGATAAAGTTTTTCAAAACAAGACTATCTTCTAGTGCTTCCAACAGTATTAAAAATACAGTATTTTAAAGAAATACAAAAAGAACAGGTTTTCATATGTTCAAAGACATGATTAAAACGAGCAAGTAGCCCAACATGAGATAAGCTAAGCCCATGCCTGTTAAAACAACAAAGATTTCTGATATATTTACGATGCACCAGCTAAATATATTGTAAGAAATTTCCAGATTTATATCACGGCCTTGGAGAAGAGAGGAGGGAGGAGGGGAACTATGACTTAATATCAATGGAAACTTGTTTTAACAATTTTGTGTTGAAAAAGCCTTCCTCCTCTGTCTGGGGGAAACAGTAAATAAGTGAACACCAGCTGGCATCTTCTTTAAGAGAATTAATAACATTTCTGTGCTGAACCTCATTCTTCACTTGTCAGCATAAGATGGCAAATTCCCCAGCACAGCATATGGAATTAAAATAAATTTGTCTTGCATGCAAATAGTTTAAAAATCAGGAACTTCCTTTATCTGCCCAATTTTGACTCAAACCAGGCATTTTTGTTAGCCACAGTGTCCAGAGTCTTTGATTACATGGTCAAAGTCACCCTTTGGGCTACTAACACTGCCCCCTGCACAGAGCATGCTCCTCTGTGACCTTGTAGAGTGACACATTCCTCCTCCAATTCTGTATATTCCCACCTGTTGTCTCTCTTCTCAAGCTCATTTTAATGTTACATTAAAGATGTTACATTACATCAAGTAGTTAGAAGTAGCCTTCATTCCTTAAATATGTGGTCCAAAGCTGTAATTTTAAAACAAAACTCAACATAGTAATGTTAACTTTGTTCTGAAATATTTTGAAAGTGCAACTAAAATTCTTAAATTTTGTGACATTCTCTTCCTAAATTTTAATCCAAGATGTTTATGTGGCCACACAGATCCAAGTGTCACATCCTTGGCCACCATTCCCTTACAAGATTCTAGCCACCATATATTTAAATTCAGGGGCAGAGAAGAATGCACTGGTGCCAGAGAACAACTTTTGAGCCATTCCCAAGGTAGGTATGCATTTGTCGTTTCTGTCCTTCAAACCCAGATGAAGTTCTTCACAACAAAGCTCTGGGTTTAAATCCAGGAAGAACCACATTTGAAGTATTCAAAAAAATAAAATCCCAAAGCAAGTCGCCTTTCTTCTCTCATAAACTTAATTTCCTACCTTGACTCCTATGCCAGCAAAAACACCACTAACTATCCACTGAAACTCAGTAGGCTGGTTAAAAGAAAAAATAAATAGTAGGTGTAATATTACTGCAACACATCTATTGCCTCCATTCTCCTTTTTCTGTCTTACAGGTTGTGTTAAGAAAAATGAGTATTTGAGCACTGAGATAATTCTGAAAGGTTCAAGGAACAAGAAAGTCTTCCAGCAATTAACCAAAGATGATTATGCTTTTGGAATCACTCTCATGCATAAATGTCCTGCACTTCACAAACTGGATTAAGCAAATGCCTGGCCAACAAATCCATTAACACTACAAAGACCAAGCAAGGATGTCCTGTCTTTTCTCACATCCTGCATGACGATTCTGGATTGAGGGGGGTGACGGTTACAAGGGAAATGGATCACAGCAAGTGGTACTGCTTCCCTGAAAAAGCACCTGCCATTGTCACTGTCAGGGACTGAACACTAGGCTTCATCCTAATGCTCTCATCAATCAGGGTATTTCTTATATTCCTAAGCCAAAACTGAGTTAACCAAAGGACATTCAGCAAGCTAATGATGCTAATACAGGAGTCCCTGACCAATGGACACAAACCTAGGAAAAAAAGTCACCCTGTCACAAGGAAGCATTCAATTCCACAAAAAGCCATCACAGAACAGAAAGAAGAGTGGTGTTATATATTTACCTGTAATAAACAATTAATATATACTGATGAATTTACCAAGATCATGTTTTTGAAGTCTCAAGACTAACTACCCTTCATTACTAGCACACTGCTACTGATACTACTATACACCAGAAACTGTCTTATTTCCAAGCGTGTATTAGTTCAGAAGGAGAAAACTATTTTGGTTTCGGATGTTGAACAGCCTTCTGTTGAACAGCCATGAATGAAGTTACAAAGTTTTACTGAGTTAAAAAAAAAAGATAAGAAATCTTTCTAAGTATGACTTATCAGATTTAGGATATATAACATTTAAACTCAGAACATTCCTAACTGCAGAGGAATTGCAAAATCTCAAGTTATTCTAAGCCATGGTTTAATATAATATCTCTTCCTACTCCCAATATACTGGAATCTGCCCAAATTTGTGCCTTACAAAAAAGTAAAATTGAACCTAGGCAAAGAACTCCATACTATATTCAAAGACCAAATAAACATGAAAACAAAATACAAAACCAAAATACAATAAGTCTGATTTGTTCTCCAAGTTAGACTTAATATATATTTGGGCAAACAGCACCTCCTTAGAGAATAAAGCATCAATTTTCTTATACATGGATAAGAAAATGGAGCTTTTTCAATCTTTCACGTCCACAACTTAATGTTCCAATTTATTTCAAGGTCTATTCCTGGAATAGACCTTTAAACTTCATGTGCTCTGTAATCAGCTCTGTCTGCAAAAAAATCACCATTTGACCATGTTTAATCAAATTGTAGTGTATATATTCTAGCTTGTGACATATAATATACACTAATATAAAAATCAATCAAAATACCACAGAGAAAAAGAAGTGAAAAGGCCCAACTACCACAACACATTTTGCCACTTTTACAAATTCAAAGCAAGGGACAGAAACTGGTGGGTTTTTTTCCCTTTTTCACTAGATAAGCACTAACTTTTACATACTAAGAAGAAAACAAAGTGTCTCCTTCATAAAATGGCCCCTGAATGAAGGTCACTTGTACATAAACATCCCCTTTGAGGTTGAGAAAGCAAGGTTAAGTTTTTAGCCATTTATATTTACTGAAAAAGTTAACACTCCATAATTTGAAGAAGAGTCTAACAAGCAGTTTAACTATGTGTCTTATCTGTTTGGAAAACACTGAGATAAACACTGCAGAAACTGCAGTGAATACACTGAATTTTGATACATCAGGTGAATTCAGAGAAGTAATGGAAAAGCTTATCGAGATGGCATTTGTATGAAAATAAGTGATAAGGGAAAGATGGGTGATGGTAGTTAGAAAAAAAAACCCTGAGGTTCTTTGAAAGGATAGAAAAGCAGAGCAGAATGATCATTCAGAAAGGAAGCTTCACCAAACTCCCTGCTTTGTGTTAGAAACCCATATGAATTAAATTGGAAAGAAAACACATTAGAGTCAATGTTTTCTGAAGAAAGCATAGTAAGAAGCCAATCTGTCCAAATCCAATTGTGACTGAGCTGGAAATAATCACATAGGAGAAAAAGAAAAAGAAAGAAACAAAAATGGAAATATCTAACAAATAAAACAGCAGAATCATGGAGAGGTAAAATAAAAAACCCAACACACAAAATGTGATGCAAAAAGCAGTAACAAAAAGGAAAGGTTAGGTTATGTGTAGCAGGAAGATAAGAATTCACAGCTTTAAAAAGGAAGACAACTATAGACTGGATCAACATTAATTTCTGGAATTCAAGAGAAGGTAACAGAGTACTATTTCTGGGCATCTAGGAAGCCGCAGAGACTAAGGAACAGTCAGCAATCTTGACTGCATCTAGTAAAACACATTCCAAACAATTTTGGTTTGGGGTTTTTTTTCCTCTAATAGAGCTACAGCTCCTACGGGACACATGAAGTTTAAAAAGATCCATCATATAGAAACACCTAACATGGGAAAGAGTGTCCATATCATACTTAAACATAGGGAAACATCTTCATCTTCTGTCTCAGCACCTCTGTGACAACAGTACCACACATACGGAGCATTTGATCTGCACATCTCAGGAAGTCTGGAAACAGCCAAAGCTTCTGATGGCCACGTTTGGGAAGACAGAATTGCCTTAAACAGAAACATTTATCACCCCTTTTTACAGGGTCCATATCTACAGAGCCCATAAGAATAATTTCTGTCTGGTGATAAGAGAAAAAGGCCAATGAATTGGCATTCAAGATATAGATCAGATACTCCTTTTCTAGATCAAGCAAACAAGTTTTACATTCAACTTCTACAGCTAAAACCAGTACTGAGTGCGTATCAATTACCAAGGCTTCACTATGAACACAGAAAAAATAGTGTTTCTTGGTATTTTTTAGGGGCTTGGTATCTCTAATAATTTTGCTAATGATAAAAATCATTGTAATGATGGAAATACCATGTGTTGAAATCTTCAAACAATAATAAGTTAGCAAGCCTGAAAGGGTTTCAACATAACATGGATAAAATTCAAAATGGTCTCAACAAATTGACCAAATTATCTCAAGAGAGCATTTTATTACAGGCAAATGAGAAACATGAATAGTGAGCTGCACAATTAAGGGAAGTGGAAAGCTGTACATAGCTGCTATTCAAAATAGGCTGTGGGTCATTATCCTTTGTGTGCTTAGGGAAAGGCATTAGAAGTCCAGTAATGTCCTACCTAAGCTTTTCTTCACTGCAATTAAGGTAATGTAGAATTAAGGTAGTTAGAAGGTTAGTATTCCAAGAGATTGTTAAGGAAGGGTTAAAAATCTTCTAGGCAGGATTTAGCTAAGGTTTGTCCTACTCTGGGACAATGGATTTGTCTTATCTGTTTAAAAATACCTTCATTATTCTTCCTATAAGCAACAATCATTCAATGAAATACTTGTAACAGCACTAGAAGAGAAAACCACTGAAATCCCTCCAAGGACAAGCTTCAAAAGATGCTTTATAAGCAAAAGCGATAAAAGCCTGTTTTCTCCTGCCTCTCCCCCAGGGCCAGCTGGAACAAGTAAAAGAATGCACTGCCAAAGAATCATAAAGGTGCACCTTAAAAGAAAGAACAAAAACCAAAAAAAAAAAACCCCAAACCCAGCCAAGAATTGTAGAATGTAAATTCAGACAGCTCAGTGCAATAGTTTTGGGTTCACAAAACAAAAAATTCAAATATCCTCCAAAGAATCAATCTGACTAATATTGCTTGATCCTTCCCACCCACTTACATGGGTTATAAACAAGAGGCATACGCTGAAATATTTTATAACCTAAATGTAAAAGCTTATACATCACTTTCACAAATCATAAATACAAAACAAATCATGCCTGAGGGACAGGAGTCAGATAGTCATTGCTTAAGCACTGCTAGGGAAGAGCTTCAGCAGAGTACGCCTGTTTAAAGAACACTCAAATAATTGCCTTCCACAGTTATGCTATTAATTGACATTTAAACCTGCCAAATGAAAGATGTGGAATTGTTCCTCCTTAAAGAACAGCATTTAAGAAATCTAAAATGCTAACCCTTGGCAGAATGACTGCACAGGACATATATCAGGAAGGGCACAGGATACATGTCAGATCCCTTCTGAGGTGCACATTTAGGGTTAACGTAACACAGATCATGAAGATGAGCTGACTCTTCTCATTAAACCTGCTTGGAACACAGTATGTAGATGGCTAAAGGAAAAATCACTAACAACCATCTGCAACACAACATGGCTTCTTAAAAGTACTGATGTACATGAAAACTTCTACTGAATGTAAGTACAAATAGGAACAAACCACTAAATGTCACTGTTCTTACTTCCACTAATTACACATGGATAGGAAAGAAAAAAGCTGTTTCATTTAATGTCACATAAACTCAAAGTTCTTGACTTTTAAGTTACACAGTCCCTCTGCAACAGTTTAAGTGTTAGATTTAGGAAGGATTCCTTTGCTGAAAATAAACATGGAGTAATTGGGATACATAGAAGTGAATAAAATTAAGACACAGCAATCAAAGTATTTTTACTTTACATAATGGAAGTTTCTCCTATATCTAACACTGCACAAGGTATCTTGCATAATCAAAAGGTAAGCAGAAGTCCCTTACACTGCCTCGCTTTGCCAGAGAATCACCGTAGTCTGCTGGCAAAGTCCGCTTGCTGGACTTTTTCTGCTCATGTTCAACTGCATCTTCAATTATAGGCTCAAGCCTCATCTGGACAAACACCAAAGATGTGGATCAATTTCTTTTCATTATACAGTGAGGAAAGATCTAAAAGTCTTTTAAAAATTTCTGAAATATTTAGAAAACTGCATAGAACTCACTGATGTTTTCATAGAAAACCTACTGAGGCTCTGGCCTTAAATTCAGTAATCTCTGAAAAATAGACTTTGAAGCTCAAACTTGGTAATTAAACTTTTAGAGTCCCATCTTTTTTTTTTTTTTGCTTTTCAGCTGCAAGATTTTGAAATCTGCATCAAAAGTCTTGCTCAAAGGTTCAGTACAGTCAGTCAAACAGTGTTCAATCTAAAGTGTGTTTTAATACAAGCATCTATTGAGTATCTAAATCCAAGTTTACTGAATAAAATCTTAAAATTTAACATTGCTGCTTGCTGGAAAAGTTTGTCAAATAAAAAGCTTATCTCTGTGCAGAATTAATTCTTCCCCAACCCTTCCAAGACTGCAGCTAAGTAATGTGCTATCTGCATATAATCTCTTCAGTCAGCAGATGCAATTTTATGTTGTTACCTCTGTAAGAACTGTGGTGTCATATGAAGGCTGATACTTCTCTTTCTCATGTGCAGTTCGCTTTTCCATCTTTTCTCTGTCTGTTTTCTGTTTTCTGTCTGCTCCTTTGGGCTAAAAATGAACAGTTATGTGAACATGAACACAAGTGGAATATGGTTTTATAACTGAAATCTGATCTCAGACATGAACCATTACAAGCAGTAATATAACAATTTCGCATATCTTTATGAGAATTTTACGTAGAGACTTTAGGATCTGTTTTCTAATGTTACCTTAAAAACTTTGATTTGACAACTGGCTGAATGCAGATGATCTGTATACTCTCCATTTTCAGTCTGTTTAAAGGTGTCAACCTGAATCCTAAAAGGAACTCCTTTTTCTCCTCCGTGTTTACGAGGGGTAAATTCAGTGCTGATACAATGTACCTGAAAAAAAACCAATGACCAAACAGAAAGGATCCTCAGAAGCATTTCAGGCATGAACTTTATTATGTTACCCACACCACATAAACAGCTTCTTGTAATAAAGCATTAGCAGAGTTATAAAAGGTCACTGACTCCAAGAGTTTTAGATCTCATTCACCCTCATCTCAGGGTATTTTCAAATATGCCCAACTCCTTTAAAACAGTCCACAGACCTTTTAATCATGGGTAATTGCTTCAGGTGCTACATCAGAATAAAGACTGGGTTTATAAGCTATAAAGACCCCTTAAGGATATCTAAGGAGAAAATCACCACAATAGAAGGAATTATGAACAATCTCACTGGACAGTGCTCCCAATTTTTTTCGCTTCCTTATGGAATTTTAAGTGAGCCTTTAGAATGAGTGAACTATACTTGCATAATATCAGTTCCATTTTCAGTTTTTTATCTTTCTTCTAAGGAAATTCATAAAAAAACCCTTTCATAATTTATATCTCTCAGTTCTTCAAAATGACCATATTTTAGCAATTATGTAACTCTTACTAAAAAAAGTATCTTTTATTGTACTAGATCAAAGTTAATTTACTGACAATACAGAATTTAACCTATTTTGACAGCCAGAGTAAGGACTATTGCTACCTGAAACTTTACACCTATACTTTTTTATAAAAAAATCAGATCTGAGACAAAAGTAAGCAATGTGAATATGAACATGCTATCTAAATTATTTCCAAACAAAGCACATTCAGTTGCCCTGAATACCAAATACACAAATAACAGAATTCCTATAAGGAAACCTACTGACATAGTAAGAAACATCTTTTTGAGTGTCTAATTTAAACCCCTTGTTTTTGTAGGACAATAATTTTCATTTCGAATACTTAAGCCAAGCTTCTGCTGAAAGTAGTAGTGAGAGTTACTGAGAAGAATGTAAATTAATTCTTACTTTTCATACAACTAAATAGTTTAACTACGAGAGCTTTCTTCAAAGAACTTTTTGAAAGCTTTCTACCTGTGTTTTTCTATAAACCAAAATTAAACAGAAAAAGCTTACTAGGGACTCTAATAGACCTATGAACATGTGTTTTTTCACAAAGATGGTATTTAATGGCCATCCCACAAATAATAAATCAAGAAGCTTTGCAGTTCAAATATACTGCTGTTTGTGACCCCAAAGGCACCAAACACAGACATCCAGTCAAATAAAGTTTCAAACCTGAATAAAAGCAGATGTACATTTTGTTGGATCCCATAAAAATTCAACTGCATTGAGCTGGCTTGGATTTGTCTTGATATCAATGACTCCAACAGACATTGGAATATCTATTAAAATAATCAGCATACATTTCAGAAGAATCATACAGGAAGGAAATGCTATAAATTGTAGTATAAGGTTACCATCAGTATATACAAGGTACAATGGAAAAATGTGAGCTTCAGTGACTTGACAAGTTTCTTAGAACTGATACAAAGAATATTAGTATATTCAACATACAAAGTGCTCAAGGTTTTGGGTGATTTTTCATTCTCCTCCCCTGCTGCCAGCCCCGAAGTTATGTACTATAAATGATCAAGTTATGCACAGTAACAAAATCATGTTTGTACCATTTTCACAATCTAACAGAGAAAGTTACTTTTGCCTGTGTTCTCCTAGTTACTGCAACACTTAGCAACCAAAATTAGAAAGATTATCAAACACGTAGGGTTATAGAGTTGCTATCTTACTTATATAGCACTTAAAAGTTCAAAAAAATGTTAAAGTGGTAAGAATATTTATATTCAAAACACACACTATGACAAAGCAGCATCCAGAAATCTGGTCTGTCCTTTTTCACCAGCCCCAGCATAAGTGTAAATGTGATCAATTTAAATTTGGAAATTGAATTCCATACAGTGGCAACAAATAGAAACAATTGTACCTAAGTCGAGAAGTCTGTCCCCAGGGCGGTTCCACTTCCAACCCTCTAGCTGCTGGTGCTCTGTATACTGCAACCTTCTGTCATGGAACACAACTCTTATAATGCTCTAATAAAGAAGAAAACAAGCCTACGATGAGCTACAGAGTCACTGCACATTTAGAAACAGCCTAAAGATAAAACACTAAAACACCCCAAAATAGCCACAGTGCCAATAATTACATATTTACAGCAAAAATTTTGGCAACCATCAGTATCCCAAAATATTCCAGAACATAGAAACAGAACTGTGCAGCAGCAGATACTTGAAAATGTGGTAAAAATGCAAGGGAGAATGACATCTGATTGGATACTCTAAAGGTCACTATGAATTACATACAGTGAACTGAGCATCACTGACAGTACAGTATCAACACTGTGTAGATGACACCAAATTATTTTACAACGTAAATACCAAAGGTTCCATTTATTATGAAAAGTGGTGAATATTACTTATTCTTTCACTGGAAATTCTGTGAATTTCTGTAAGACATTTTAAGAAACAAAACAGGAAATTCCCTTCCTAGTAGTTGTAAGATATTTACAAAAAAATCTTTGATTTTAATTAACAGAAAGAATTGAAAAGTTCTCATTAAAAAGTTCCAAACTTTCTCAACTACTCTGGATGAAATATTCATCAAGACCAACTACAACATAATTAACTTTATTCAGCTAGAAGCAATTATCTAACAATGCCTATTTTTGTGGCCAGTTTTGGTACTGCTAAATTAATGCACATACAAAGCAATTTGTTACACAGAGGCTGGGAAAAACGGAAAAATACTATACACATTGATTGTTACCCAATAAATAGAATGGTAGACAAATTTGCATATTTTTTTCCACTTTTCTACAGTCTTCCTTGTGCTAACAACAGCCAAAAGTGTCCACAAAACCCAAGAACTTTTAAACAGAGGGCCTCTTCTAGATGGATTGCATTTCCTTGGGTTTATTTCAAAGGTAACAGAAAGCAAATGTGTGCATGCATGTACAGGTTGGAACACACACAAACACACCATTCCTTCTACACTGCAGACTGGCAAGTTTGGAACTTGGACATATCCACAGCCACCTTCAATGCCATGAAACAATTTCTTTGGTAAAGTAATGGGATTCCAATATTTAATTGTCCAAAGTGGAAAATTCATTGATGCAGCATTACAAAACTTTGCTATGGTAAAATTTACTTTTCTAAACTTTTACACTGCTTTGCCCTATTCTACCTACCAAATGACTCATCACCCACATACAAACCCAGAAAATTACAGCAGAGAGACACCCCAGGGCTACAAGGAAATAGCACCTAAGAGGGCAAAATAATCCACATGCTTATTATTACAGCAAGGCACCATGCCAGGTTGTAAAACATTTAATTACACAACTCTCAAACCCATTTTTATGCTCGTGCTTAACTTTTCCTGAAATGATCCCTGAACAAGCATCCCACAGACAATTAAGAACAAGGCATAGGACTGTGCAAGCAAGCCAAAGTTCACATATTAGACAGCCCAAAACTGGCAGGTAAAGATTCAGCCTCCCACAGGCACACTGTTCTGGTGCATTTATCAGCACCACTTTCAAACTGACTTTAATTGAAGTTTTTCTCTTTTTAACTAATACCTGGATAAGATTTTTCTTTTTTTTTTTGAGAATTCAATAAAATCAATAATCATCAGGTCCTTAGAAGAAAAATCCAAACCCTCCCCATCAGTTCTCTCAATCATTTGTACTCTTAATTGGGTAATTTTTCAGTTTGCCTCATTTTCATAGCTCATACAATACCTCAGATTCACAGTACTTTCTACTAACATTGAAGCACAAGGAGACAAACCTGGAACTGAGGAAAGGGGCTCAGCTGTGGAATAAACTGCTCAGCAAGCAGCAGAATTAGAGATCCAATTTCCTATGGGTGTATCTCCAATATCCCACTGCTACAAAGCTCACAGGTTGGCTCCATGTGTTTTCTGTAACATTTCTTAAGAAACATGCTCACAATACCTTCACTTCTATCTAAATGATACTCTACCTTCCTCTCACCTCCCCTAACCACTTGGAATGGACAATGTGATGGCTCAGAAGACATTGGATACAAAATCTACAGACAACTATCTTAAGCTTTGCATAAATACTTAGGTCTTCAGTGCACATTTGTGTGCACTGGATACTCAAATCCATATGTCTTTGTTTGTACACATTGCTGGTCCATATATTCTGACCAAACACCTAGTGACAGCAGAAAAAAAAATTCCATAAAGTAGACAATCTCTTGTTTGTTAGGAATGCTATCTAGTGAACTTAAACTCACCTTCACCAGTTTTCCATTGATCTCTGGTATGTCTCCAGCTTTCCGATTATCTAGCATCCGTATCTCATAGGACTGACCTTTAAAGAGAAAAAAAACTGCATCAATAAAAGAGTAGGAGCACAAGGCTATTTTGTGTTTAATGCATTTAGACTAGCTTTTGGTTCACAGTATACAAGAACATCAGTACCTGAAACTTGAGTTTGAGAGATACAGATAGCAACGTGCACTTCACAGCATGCAAATGAACAAAACAAAGTGAAACTTTTCGGTCCCTCTAAAACTAGAGATATTTTCAAAGTTCAATTATTTCATTTTGCATCAAGTATAAGCATTTGCTTCTCTATTTTTTTTTCTGAAGACAAACACTTCAAGGCTGAATTCCTTTCTTTTTTAAAACTGATGAATGGCAACATACTGAGAACCATTAACTGGTCTTCCAAAACAAACTCTTCTAGAGTTTTTATACTTTTCCCAAAACATAAATACTGTTCTCCCATACTTAACTTTGTCCATATACATTTGTACGATTATTATGCTTTGTATGATTTCAGAAATAGATCTTTAAAAGAGACAGTTACTGGTTATATCAACAGAATGAACAAACCTATCTTTCTAGTTAATATGATAAACTGTTGAGCTTCAAAAGAGGCAAAGCTTGTACCAATTTATTTAACTACAAGGATTTTTTTCCTTCCAGAGTAAGGAGCACATATTAATTTTGCAAAATCACACTTCCCTAACTAAAACATGTTCACTAAGATGAAATGCAGTAAAATCATCACCTACACCGCCCTTCAGGCCACCTTTATGGTCCAGTGTATAACACCTTCAAAAGACATTCTGACTTGCCCTACAAGACAATAACCCTGTGAATGAGCAAATGATTTCTTCATTTCCTTTCAGTTTTCATAGACTGATGTTACTTCCAACTATAGACCATTTCAGAGGGTTTTTTGCTTGAACACAATTAGCATATTTATAGATATAGTCTACACATGTACAGGCTTTCTTCACCCAAGCATCACATGAACATTGATACAGTCATTGATGACATAAACTCATACAAAATAGATGTTCACCAAGTACAGCTGAGTAAAAAATACCCAACTTCTCCTCCTACATTTAGCAGGAGGAAACTTCCTGTTACTGTGTGATTCGTTCAATTACAACTGTTATTCTACCCACACAGCTATAACATGTAAGTTCAACTGTATTTAAAGTTAGTATTTTTCAATTCTAGCAATATTAATAAATTTTCTCAAGTATTTCTCTGTTCTCTCTCAGCATTTTTTTGGGGGGTAGGGAAGAGGGTGGGTGAAGAAAAAAAATTCTGACTGTTTTCCTCAAGAAGTGTGGCTAACCTTTTATAGGTACAAAATAATATTAAGACAGTAGATTTGATAAAGGTAAAAATCAAATAATAAAAGACTTGAAAATGTTAAAACAGCTCTGGAAATTTTCAAGACAGAGGAACGGATACATTCCATTTTGGAGTTTTGGACACGTAGCTGCTCTGAAAGCGTGAAAAGCACCACAGCACTGATTTCTGCCATCTCTACATGAGACCTATACATGCTACTTTCTCTGCTCTTTCCTGGAGAGTAGCCAGAGATGCAAGGTGACACAAGCTATGGACACTAACTACCCGCTGCTATACACTGAATCTGCGGTAATTCAGTCACAAAAATCCCGGAATGTTCAGGTTTGGAAGGGACTTCTGGAGGTAATCTTGGCCAATCCCCCTGCTCAAAGCAAGGCCACCTACAGCCAATTGCCTAGCACTAAGCCTGGCTGGTTCTGAGTACCTCAAAGGATGCTCATCCAGCCCATACTTTTTTTCTCTGTAAAGATCTTATGGGAGAAATCAGCAAAAGCCTTACTGAAGGAAATCACTTGTAAATGATACCTATTACTCTACCCCAGTCTACCAAGCCATCCAGTCCAACAAAGATATTTATCAAGCTGATCAAGCATGATACTTCTTGGGGAAATCTGTGCTGACTATTCCTGATGATGATTCATGTTCCAGGAAATGGTTCCCAGGGAACATTTCTCTATCACCTTCCCAGGAAGCCTGCAGTTCCCTGGGTCCTCCTTTTTGAAGTAAAGCTCAACATTAGCTTTCCTGTAGTCTCCAGCACCTCTCCTAGTCACCAAGATCCTTCAAAGACTATCAAGAGTGGTCTCACAGTGATATGGGGTACTACCCTCAGCACTTGTGGGTGCATCCCATCAGGACCTGTAGATTTTTCTATGTTCAGTTTGCTCAAGTATTCCCTGATCTGCTCCTCTTCCACCAAGAGCACATACTCCTTGCTTCAGACTCTCCCCTCATCTCTAGGGCCTAGGACTCCTACAGACCAGTGATACCAGAAAAGACTGAGGCCAAGAAGGCATTGAGCACTTCAGCCTTTTCTATGTCCTGTGTCACCATGGCCTCTGTCCCATTCAGCAGGGGGCCCCGTTTTAAATACTCCTCCTCCCGCCATTTACGTACTTAGAGAAGACCATCCCGCTTTTGACATTCCTCACCAGATTCAGTTCCAGCTGGGCTTTGGCTTTTCTGATTGCATCCCTGCAGGCTTGGACAGTATCCCTCTACTTCTCTCAGGTTACTCGTCCCTGCTTCCACAATCTGTATGTCCATCTTTTGTAATTGAGTTCCCTTGCTTACCCATGCAAGCCTCCTACCATTTTTTGCCTGACTTCCTGTTCATTGGGATTCAATGCTCTTGAGTTTGGAAGAGCTGATCCTTGAATCTTAACCAGCTATCCTGGGCCTCTCTTTCTTCCAGAGCTTTCTCCCATGGGACTTTGCTGTCCTGAAGTCCAAAGATGTGATCTTGGTCTTCTGCTCTGCTTCTTTCTCTTGGAATCAAAGTCCACCATCTTGAAGGCAGACAAGCCTGACTGACCTTGACAGTCACAACGCCAAAGAGCCCTTCCCTGTTTCATGAGGTACAGCAGAGCTATCCTCTATCACCTGGGTCAGGAGGCTGTCATTTGGCACTGTCCACTAACCTCTTGGGTTGCTCATGCCCTGCTGCACTGTCCCTGCAGAAGACTTCAGGGTGGTTGAGGTTATCCTACAAGGAGCACAACCTGTGAATGTGAAGCTACTTCTAGTTCTTCAAAAAAGATCTCATCTACTTGTTCTTCTTCCGGGTCAGGTGGCCTACAGCAGGCACTCACTACAATGTCATCCACATTGTCCTGCTCTTTAATTCTTATGCATAAGCTCTCAGCTGGCACATCACCTATCCCCTCTGCAGAGCTCCAGACATTCCAGCTGTACTCCCACATAATGCCTAACTTCCCCTCCATTATCCTCTTGCTCTGCCTTTCCTAAAGAGCCAATATCCCCACACTGTAACATGGCACTTTGCAAGCCATCCCATCATGACTCCATGATGCCAAGATCACACAGATGTCTTAATTCTACATATATATGAGGAACGTCACTACTATGCCACTGGCGCTAGTGACGTGTGTGCACTTCAGAGCCACCTCACCATGCTCACCACAAACGGCTTTGGTGTTCCCTTGGAATGATGCTCTACAGGCACTTGCTTACACCCAAATGCTGGAGATGACCCTGTTTAAGCCTCCTTTTGTTGATGCTGTGCTCTCTTTCATGCTCTTTGCTTATGAACCATGTCTATCACTACCTCACAGTGCTGCTCATCGGTCACTCCCTCCCTCCTTGTTCTACTTCAAAGCCCTCTTTACCAGGTCAGCCATGAACTGGCAAAGGTACCTTCACTGCCCTTTCCAAGCTGGATCCCATCTCTCCCAAGCAGTTCTTTGCATTCACAGAACTCCAGGCTTTGTGGCACTGTGTAAAGCAACCACAAGAATGCTTCCACTTTAAAAGCAATTCTCTTCCACATCACTTTGCTATTCCATATACATCTAGCTGAAGAGCAGCCAACTCAAAACACTGTCCTACAACTCCAATATGCATTCTCTATGGACTTATTTAACAGATTTCACAGTAAGAACCCTGCAAACCCCTGAACAACCAACCATGATCACTCCAAGACCTGAACTTCTAGAATCAGCTTCAGCTGAACACATAATTATGTAAATATTCCATTAGCTCACAGAATATCTCAAGCTGGAAGGAACACACAGGAATTGAGTACAACACCCTGCTCCTCACAGGACCACCAAAACCACAATCACATGACTAAGAGCATCAGCCAGATGCTCCTTGAACTCTAAGTGACACTCTTAGCTATACTAATTAAAATACTTACCAACAGAGAGTAAAGTCAGTGCTTGTTTAAGCATTACCTTAGGGAATGTCACCACATCTTAACAGACAGAGCAAATGTTCCCACTGCTTCTGATATTCCCAAGCCAGGAAAACTAAAACAACAGCTGATGAAATTAAAGAGGGTACATCCTTTTGAAAATTATTTAAGGCAAGACACTGCCTGAAAATGGGGCCAAACTAGAAACCAGATAGCTGAATAATCAGGATGTAAATTATATATTAGGTTTTTTGCTAGAGGACTCAATCCAACTTATTACACAAATGTATCTATCGGCACAACTCAGTGTTGCAAACCAATCCTTACTTTAAGCTGCCCCTCAGTATGAAAGAAATCATGTCTCACAACTTTTTTTTATGTATCACAGAATCTGCTGAGTTGGAAGGGACCCACCAGAATCACTGAGTCCAATTCCTGGTCCTACACAGGACACCCCAAGAGTCACACCATGTGCCTGAGAGTGTTGTCCAAATGCTTCTTGAACTCTTGTCAGGCTGTGACCACTTCCTTGGGGAGCTGTTCTAGTGCCCAACCCTCCTCTCGGTACATACATATATATACACACACTAACTAGCTCGTAGAGAAATTTTAATGAAAAAGTCTTAACCTGGGCAGTAAATGTACTGTCTTTCTGTCTGAAGTACTAGCACAGAAAAGAAGCTGGTCAACTGGTTTTTTTCTTCCCATATTTATTTAAGGAAAGGGGTTATATATAAAAATGTCCTCATTTTTCAACATCAGGAAAAGTTACCCAGGACACTGAAAAACACCAAAACTTCTTTGCTAGTGAAATCTTTATATTAAAAGATATTTTCAAGGACAGACAGTCATTTTAGACACTTCTACTTTGAAAGGCAAACTGTTCTCAGAAGCAAGACAACAAGCAATTTCTTCCTTCAGCCTGCTGCGTTGTGCTCTGTCTTCAAATTACAGCACAGTCTATTGAGATTTTGAGTCAAAACCCACAAGGAAAAGAAAGCTGAACTAGATATAGGAATGGAGATGCCAGGGCATTACAGCCAGAGGAGGGGGATGAAAGGCAGGGAGGGTACAAAGCCACTGATATGGTCCAAAACAAATGATAAATTATTTTAGTTGAGTTCAGAATACTACCTGACTAAACTTAGGACACCAATGTAATTCTCAGAGGTGAGGAAGGTTTTATCATACAGCAATGACTACATTCAGATTATTTTACCTAGCAGTCAGTGCTCCCTCCAGAAAAAAAACCAAACCATTTTCATGCAAATTAACCACAGGCTATGAGGAAAAAAACCCAGCCTGATTCACATGAAGTATTTATTGAGTTAATTTCTGATAAATACACACAGTGAAATACATACAAACTCCAAAGGTAACTGCACTTGTGTTCATGTTCAAACATAATACTGTTCTGGACAGACATGTCTAGCTAATTTGAGAACAATTACAGGGACCTCTTCTGTGTAACAGTTCTTGTTCAGGGACTGACATTTTAACATTTATTATGACTTCTGAGGGCTGTTTGTGTGTACCTCATGCAAATACCCAATTAACTTGCTCTTATCAATCAAATTTAAACAGAAATGCAAAATTAGTCCTGAATTTTCAGCTATTGCTACATGAAATTTGTCTCCTAAAAGCTCTATTGGCTTGATTTTATTGGGGAATGAGGGGGATGGACAGGGGCAACACATAACAGGAAAAAAAAAACAAAACCCAAACCAATAAAGGAAAAAAAACCAAAACCCCACCCTCACCAGAATCCAAAGGGGAAGTAACACCATACTATAGCTGTGAGACTACAAGCTGGACAAAAAAAGACTACTAGTAAGGCATGCAACCTCATTTCTGAGAAGCATTTATTATGGATATACACACATGTATCAAAACATGAAATACCATTCCAGTTTCAGACTTGCACCACAAGCTGCATTCACATCCGTATACCAACCTTGATTCAAGTACGTGAGAGTTTCATCATATAATTTTACTGCTGGAGATGTTGCAGCACACATAACATACTGGAAAGGTGGGTGTTTGGTCTCATTTTCTTGTGGAAGGCTGGAATCTTCCTGTTTGAAAATAGGCAGTGCCAAAACATCACTGAAAAGAAAAATAAAAAACAACTTTGAGACTGCTGGCCACGTTTGGACTGAAGTTAAAGAAAAAAGTTGTTTGCAAGTTAAAGAAATCCATAGTGAAATACATACAGAATTTTGTTACTCATTTTTTAAAATTAGTATAATCTATATGAGCAGTATCCAAAACATTTTCTGCCAGAACTTTAGGCTACGATACATAAACCTGAGACCTAAGCAGACAAACAGTTGTGCTGATCCTCTGAAAATTTAATCTTTGTTTTCTTGTGTCCATTGAAAAAATTCAGTTCTCTCTTAACTTTTCACCTGTTAACACAGCCAAGCTTGCCTAATAAACACGCAAATGAAAGCAAGGCTTTTGTTTTCTTTTTTGAAATGTGGTATTCCCCAAAGTAAGTTACCATCACAGTGCAGGTATCTCCTCATTTAGTACCATTATATCTAACCTATTAATTCTGACAACATTGTCAATCTTTTCTTAGGCATTAGCACACTGATTAGCCCAAAAATGATTAAGCAGCAGATTCACAAAACATAAGCTATGTGCTTAGCTATATGCTAAGATTCACTTCACTTATCTAAGATTCACAACCACCAGAAAAACTTTGGAAATGCTAAGTTTCTAGAGAATAAAGAGTAATCCATGTTGTCCACAAGGTGTGGTAAGAAAGCATCACCGCAAATACATCTTCTGCTTTCTACAGAAATTAGTAATCTGTATTAGCAATAGATTAATTTTCCTTGCATACAGAAATCTTTCATAAACTTCTAAGAGTTTGTTTTGCACTGAATTTCTGTTCATGATGAAATCATCTGCAGATCCATGTAACTTTCTTTAAAAATGTTTCTGAAGTGAACTAGGATCTCACACCACCTCACCCGTTTATTCAGTTTTTCACTAACATGTACCTTGTTTCTGTCTTACACTGATCACAAACATAGATTTAATATACTTTGTACAACATTTATGTCTGTATTGCACTACTCTTTGTACATTGTACCCTAAATTTTTTGAAGTAAAACTGGTTTTTTTGACTGTTCCTCATTTCTGCAAGAGTTGGCTTAAAAAGAACTCCATTGATTCCTCTTGAATTCCAGCTCATATCTGAAGAATCAAAAAAGTGTATCACAGTAAATTCAAAAAATGAAATGACAGCCAGTATTTTTCTGTCACACAGGGTTAGAATGTAAGACTTGGTCTACTTAAATCTTAGACATGCAGAGTGCAGGTGGAGCATCCCAACTTTTCTTTCAGAGCAAGTGTCACATTCAGTAAGGGATGTCACTCTCCAGACTACCTGAAAGATGTTGTATTGACAGGAACAAGAAAATATTTATGAAGGGTGAAAAAGTCTAAGAAATTTGTCTATACCTTGTAGACACTGGGCAGTGTCTCCGCAAAAAGACAGCTGGAAATAAAAAGAGACCAAAAAAAAGACACTCATACAGGTTCCCTTTTACTAGGAAGAAACCACAGGAGATGCTACAAAGACTGATGCAAGCAGGACAAGGCAGTACACTGTCCAAGAAAGCATTACAAGCCTACTAAACTGTGTCCTAACTACTTCTGATGCCATCTCCCCAAACTGGAGCCCAGAGAAGACTTAAGTAAGTGACAAAGGAAGACATGAAATAACAACTTAAGACAAGTGAACACTCCTAAAAGAGTTTACTTATACAGAGACAAGGATCTGTGAGTAGGACAGCAAAATCCATAGATCGGTGACTGCTCCCTGAGGATGACTCACAAGACACAAGGAGGTGTTCCAAGCCCTGATGTCAGTCAGGAGGGCAGCACGAGCAGCCCAACACAAGAGGGAGCGCCGTGACAGGCAGAGGGAAGCGTGGTCCCAAGGCAGGACTGCTACACCAGGAACCCGTGCTCACCACACACTTCTGCACACACAAACAAGAGTGCTTTCATGAGGAGGAACTTTTGAACAGCAAGATCATGAAAACAATGGCAATGTTTAAAATACACACACAACTTTAAGTGCAACAATGAAGGCATGCGAAGTACCTCACCAAATAAATTACCCGTAATTCTCAGCTAAGTTCTGCAGCACTTGCCTTCACATAACACACAAGATTAAAGAGAAGTCTTTTGTGTATTCATGAAAAATATCTTTAAAGCTTTCATTTCCCACTCATAATTTAAAGTTAAAAATGTAGCTGGTCTGGCTTAAGAAAGCATGATGTGGTTAATGAATTAGGTAAGCGACACAGCATTGGAAGCCTACACCAATTTAGGCAGCTTTAAATCAGCTTTTGCTAACACTTACAAAGCATAATGACTGCCACTAGAAGAAGGAGAAATAAAGACATCCAACTCTACAACCCTACAATTTAGCTGTAAAGAGAGCATAATGTTCATTCTTAAATGACACCATTCCAAAAAGCATTCCAGAAGACAGCAAAAGGCAAATTTTTCTTACAGGAATCTGCTGGGTACTAGTACATTCCAAAGGAAAAGAGAAGTCAATGCAATGTCAATTCCTTCCTAGAGCATCTTTAAATACTATTTAAATAACATTTTTATTTATTCACTTCCAAAGAATGAAATATCAGTGTTTTTCGCATTTCAACATATGCTCTTTCCCCATCTAAAAACAGATTAAAGCTGCAGACAATTAAAACAGTCAATAAGGTATGAGTAAAGTATCTCAAATTAAGACCTGAAGTGTCAGTTTAAATAGGGACTAGCTAAATTTCACAGTGACAAGCATTTTCTACAAAATAAAATTCATTGCTCATGCAGCACAGCTGAAGAAAAGATGCAAAGACTGCTCATAATTCAGAGAAGGAAACCAATGGGAAACAGAAATCTAGTATTTTTAATAGTGCTCTTTACTTAAGCTAAAGATGATAAACTGCATATAATACATGTTATTGTGTCAATCACATTCCCAGAAACTATGAGGATGCTTAATCTGTCTTTTTACCACCTCTAATCTTATAGTGATACTATTTTAACACCTAACAAAACAAAACCCAAAGAAATCCCACAAACAAACACAACCCAGAGAACAGATCAGCCTTGCCAGTTCCAGCCTTCTTCCCCTCAGACCCCCATCACAATTTCTGTATTCATAATGAGACAATGACCCAGCAGGACAGATCATCTGCCCACAGTCAATCCCTGGCAGCCTCCGTGTTTATGTATGCTTATGTAGGCATCCTTCAGTCATTTTCCGACTCACCTGGTGAAATCTTATTTTTGCTAGTCCAGTAGAGATTAGAGACAGGGACTTACAGTGCCAGCTTTGCTTAAGTTATTTCACACAGCAAAGAACCTCTTACCTAAAGTGAAGTGCCCACTGGCAGAGAAGCCCAGAGAGACAAAAAGCCAAGTGTTCCAAAATAGTTACTGTTGAAATTATTTCAGACTACAGGAGAATAGAGAGCTTTAAGAGACTCATTCAGTTCTTTTTTTGCCATTGTTAACTTTTGATCTTGTGAAGTAAAGACTTGTTTACTTCACTTTAAGGGAACTTCAGAACTACAAGCAAGCTGATGTGTGGGTGAGTAATAATGTTTTGAAGGACAAGTAGCATCTTTTGTTATATTGTTTGGTATCACTTGAGAAAGTCCATCCGCCAAGGTTTACTCTCCTGACGGAAAGAAGGAAAGAACGCTGAGACCAAGACTTTGAAACTATTAGCTCTAGTAAGAAAAGTCTTATCTCAGCTCTTCAGAATGTGTTATCTAAAGCATTCAAATGAAAGGCATTCTTATCTTTCTACAGGAAGGAGGAAAATTTAGCCAGAAAGAAAAAACAACAGAAACAGTCTTCATTACACCTCAAATTAGCTACTTATACTACAGAGGTGTATACATGAAACATCACCATACAAAAGCAGGAAGGCTTAGAAGAGGAAGCGAGGTGAATGTTACCACTCCAACTAAAGCATCCAGTAGGATGCATCACATGTGAGAAGCTGTCCTATGCCATGTAGCTCTCATGAGCATAGTAGAAAAAGACCAAGAAAAATGTAATTTATCCCCTCATGCTTGTGAAATGTTTGTAAGCCTTCAAAGTCACCTTCCTTACAAATTTAAAACCCTCTTTTCATGCTTCATCCAAAGCATTTAAAAAAACCCCTAACACACACATACAAAAAAAACCCTCCCTAATAATAATAATAGGGTCAAAAAATAAATAAAGAACTTCCTGTCCTTACAAGAACAGGAACTACTATGCCATCAAAATTCAAACTGATGTTCCATCAATCATCTGCCTTATCTATCTTCTGGATTGTATACTCTTGGGTGTGAGTACTAAAGCATCCCAAGAACACACAGGCCTTTTGAAACTTTAAGGCATGGCTTTTACGAGGACAAATACCTTAAGAAAAATGTTTCTGAAGCAATATTTGAATCAAGAGTTATGATCTCAAAGCCAAGCTCTGAACTGTTCAGAGGTGTGAGCAAGCCTGAAATGTAAGGCAGTAGGAGACCTGATGCTTCCTAACACTTTCCCTATGTCCACAAAAGTAAGCTTGATGGGAGGCAAGACCTCTGGAATTAATTTCTGAGAAACAACTTTCCCTGCAGCAGCTGTCCAAGAAGTCCACCATGAATGAGAAACAGGTGCAAACATAATGCTGTTCCTAGGAATCCCACAGACCCTCACACAGAAACTCAGATGGTGAAAGGCTTCAATTCAAGAGGAGTCTGGCACAAAATACAAGAAACCACCAATCAAAGAAAAAAGAAAATGCCCAAACCAAAACCTGTGTCCCTCCTACCAAGGAAAAGAATAATGTTCACTATGACAAATCCACAGTTCCACATCCACTCCTCTGACACAGCGAGGTCAGGCAGTTGCTCTAACTTGGCAGCAGCTCCAGTACAGACAGCTCCCACATAGGAGAACACCTGAAGAGCAAATAAAGGCAGACCTGCTGCCCTGCTCTTCATCTGGTATGTCCCTCCAACACGAGAGGTGACAAGGAACAGAGAAGACAGTTCTTCACTTTGAAGTCTTTTCCTTAAAAATTAACTGGCCCCTGGCTTTTTGTAATGTATTCACACACTCGACTTGGAAGAAAAGAAAAAAACAACAAAAAACCCTAAGCCAATGTCAATGATCTAGAACATGAGGCTTATCTTTCAACATGTTTTATCTGTGGTAAAAAACGAAGGAGGCTTAGGTTTGTGGATGCTCTTTCTTCAAATGCCTCTTTCCTGAGAGATATTTACATATTTGTGTGCTTACACAAAGAATCAGGCTCCACTTCTAATCAGTAATAAACATTTTATTTTGGAGTGTAGATGTCAGTGAAAATTATTTTTTCTACAAAAAAAAAATAGAACAGACCACTGAAACAATAGCTTTATAGTGTACTCTGCAGAAAACACTTTGTATATCTAAAAAAGAAAAAATTCAAGATACCTTAAGTAAGCGTTCAGCTTTCAAAAATCCTATATAACCAGCAGTAGAGCAGTAGAGTCTCAAAAGAATGGAGACATTAGGGGAAGCATAAACAGCAATTTTGTCTGTCATAACAGCAGCCAAAACCAGGGCCTGAATGAGATAACTCTTTTTTTGGTTTTGCACAGCAACTATGAAGTTAAGGCAGTAACTGTCACGACTCAACCATGTTTATCAGAAGCCAAATAAGGATGTCAGGGATCCAAAAGCTGTTGGAAGACAACACTCTCCCTCTCTCCACCTGAAAAGAGAGCTCTAAGTTGTAAGACAATGCTCTCCCAACTCCTGACTGACCATCTCAGGGTTACTTCAGCCTGAGCTGTGCTCGAGAGGGGGTATGCAAAGTCCTCTCATCATCCCACAGCACAGTAAGGAAACAAGACTGAAGACTGCAATAGGCTTTCCTTCTTTTCAACCAAGGCAGCAGACCAAAGACACTTAAGTGTTTGGGAGATGCAGCAGAGCCAAACTGACTTGATTCTCAAAAAATGGAAGATTGTCTGGATGTATTTTCATACAGTCTTTTGTAGAGATTTTCCCATTTCAGAACCAAAAGTCTTTTTTTTTAAATCTAGTTTGATGAACTTCAGGTTTTAACCAACAAATATATTCCAAAGCAGCTACTCCTGAAATAATTATCAAGTTCACTATGACAGGACTGAATTGTAGCACTACAAACACCATTGGAACTGCAAGCATTTAAATAAATCCATATACTAAGCTTCCACATTACACATAAAAATTCAGTCATTAAGGTACTTGTCTGCCTATTAATGCTCAATTAACCAAATTTATATTGATTCATTAATCTAATAATTCAGCAGATGAAAAATGGAATTCTGCTAGGAAGATGACAGGCGGTTCTTTGAAACTTGTCTTTTCAATTAAACAGCCTCAATCTTTTAGCAGTGCATAGCAACCATCAGTGGTCCTCAAAAGTACACAATTCCTGTTGTGTTACAATGGTTATTATGAGGGATTCATAAAAAAACATGATGAATGTCATTATCAACTGAAATTAACATTAACTCCCTGAAATTAACTCAAAACTCACTATCACTAAGGGGTACAATTTTTTATATAGACTTTAGTGCAGGTGTTATTTGACACATCTGATAACTGCTATTATCAACTGAATTTAATTTTGTGATTATAGGCAGTTTCTTATTGCATGAAAAGATGCTAGAACAGCAATCAGAAAAAATGGGTTTTAAGGCTTTATAAGGAAATTTTGAAAACTATTTAAACTTGTGTGAATCTACAGGGAAATTTAGGAGACACTCAGTTGCCTTCTAAAAAACTCAAAAATCCTACAATGGATTGACAATCAATGGACATGTGCAACTTTCTTAGTAAGAATAAACACAGGAGTAATGCCATATATTCTACCTAATGGCACTGACTCATCATCAACTCCAGGAAGCATCAACTCCTTTGTATATAACCCCAATAGTTAAAAGAATTACATGCAGATCTTCCTAACAAAATCAAAGGGGCATATACCTTGAGGAGCTCTCTCAGCACTCTCCTCTAAGCAATATTGCATTTTCTTCTATCTTATTTTGTAAGAAAGTAACAAGTAATTAACTTCTGCTGCCACAATGAAGAGTGACAGAGTATCTCTCCTGTTCACACTTTGCCACTTCTCTTGGTTCTCCCCTCTCACATCACTTAACAGACCATAATTTCTCTAAACAACAAATCTAACCAATACATAGAATAACTTACACGTGTGCTGAAAATCACTCTGAATCCAGCAAGCACTAATGGCAATTAGGTGATCCCTTTAGCTATGGGGTCCATGATTAAAGTTACAAATACTACTGTGTAAGTTTCCCAAAAATACACTGCAGACAAAGTGCGTAAGAAGATTCAAGACTAACATATAGCTTAGCTTATACAATATCACTTTTTCAGTGCTGTTTTTAACAGCTACAACTCCTTCTGTGCTAATTCAGCATGTCCTAACAGGCATATGTAGCAAAAAGTCACTTAGGATGGCTACCCACCATAATAAGATGATAAGACCAGAAAAAACAATATATCCAACAACAGTAAGGATCATAATTCTTACAGTCCCTAGAAACTGAAGTGTGCACATTTCTGGGAAGAGAAATTAAGTTATGAAAACATAGAAAAATATTAAAAATTCTAACAGTCAAAATGCAAAATTTTTTATCATAAGAGATCCCAGAAAAAAAATTAATTGAGATAGAGAAAAGCAGTGCTCGAACAGGAGCACATACACGTTCCATTGGTGTCTGCACACTAAGAACCCATCCAGGCAACAACCACACAGCTACCCACAAAAACTAGCACACCACTTCATGGGATGAATGTCTGGAAGTTTGCTGAGACAGAAACAGGACAAAAGTGGGATAAAACCCAGACAAGCTGAATATAAAATCAGGAGCATTCTCTTCAAGAGATATGAATCACCTTGTTCTCTGAACTGGCAAGTTCTCAACGTTATTTTTAATTAAAAAAAAAAAAAAAAAAACAAACCAAAACCAAAACCAACCAAACCCTAAACCCACACAGAACAAAACCCCCATCAAAAACATGTCCAACTCACAATACCAAATACTATCAGAAGGGTTCTCCTTCCTATCCAGCAGAAGCCCTTTTTTGTAACTTCTGGCAAAGACACTGCACTTCCAAACACTTTACCTGGGAAGTACTGCCTTAAAATACACATAATTGATGAAGGTTGTGGTCACGTGCAAGTCTCAGTTTTCCCTGATAGAGAACGTGCCTTTTATAGAGGCTAGGCCACCAAAACTATCGAACGCAACCGTTTTATTTCTCCAGACTTAAAAAACTGACTAACCATGATGAAAACCTTGGACTTAGAATGTCTCTCGGTGCCTCCAAAACAGTTTTTCTTTTCCACACTAAGTCGTCACTCAGGAATCCACACATTCCGCCCACGAGCGAGATAAAATTTACTCAAACAAGTATAGTTTTATCTTAGCTCCGAAAAGGGACATCCAAACGCTACTCAAACACTAACTTTGCAAAACCTGGAAAACGATCAAAAGGTAAGGAAACCGCCAAGTTGACTATGAACAGAAAAAGCTACATGGCAAGAAAAAGACTCCATCACTAAAGCCATACTACATAGAAGAAAATCCCATCACTACACAGAAATACAGAATAAACAGACTGCATAAAGTCCAACCGTGCTACTACCCTATTAACTACAACGTTTACCTGCTCGAGAAAGAACATTTCTAAACCTGGCAGAAAACACCTACTGTTTATTACGAGCAAGAATTACATTTGTCGAGTGTAAGATGATCATCGTTTGGAATGTGGGGTTCTCTTACATCCCGCAGAGACAGCGCAGTAACACTTTTAGGGCGAGGATTCCGCCTATAAAGGGAACAGCACCCCAGCACCGGCAGCTGCCCGCCCTTCCCGAGCGGCCACCTGCCAGCAGCACGGGAGGGCAGGGCGGGAGCGCCTCCGACACGTGCCCACTCCTCGGGAAAAGCTTTCGCAATAAAAGAAAAAGAGGGCGAAAAGGAGAACCCCCGTCTCCTTCCCTCGCAGCCTGCCCAGCTCCACGGGCAGGGCTGCGCGGCCCGAGGAGGCCGGCGGAGACGCGGCGCCCAGCGCCGGGGATGAGCTGCGGGACGTGTTACCTCATGCTGTAGGCACCGGCTCCCAGCTCCTGCCCGATGCCCGAGAGGCTGGCGTCGAAGTCGTGCACCAGCCCGGACTCGATCACTTCATCCATCTTCAGCACCCACGCCATGTTCCGCCGGCCCCGCCGCGCTCCCGCCGCGGGAGGAGCCGGACGGGGCGGAGCCGCTCGGCACCGGCGCCGCCGGGGAGGCGGTGCCGGGAAGGCGAGGGGGCAGGAGGAGACGGGGGAAGAGGGAGGGAAAAGCACGTGCGGGGCGGGGGGGACAGCGGCGACTCCGCGCTCAGCCCCGGAGGGGCCCTTTCCTCGCGGCGCGACCGGGGCGCGGGGTCGCTCTCAGCATCCTGCGCCCGCCCGGCCGCCGCGGGGCGCTGGGGACCGGGCGGCCGCCGCCTCCTCCTCCGACCGGACACTGCCCAGCGCCGCCGCCGCTTCTGCTGCCGCCGCCCGAGCTCCGACCCAGCCCAGCGGCGCCTCCCGCCGCATCATTCGCAGGGGGGAGGCTGCGGCGGCAGCAGCAC